>LPNX011209535.1:134983-151028 GCA_001517045.1 Pseudotsuga menziesii | reverse complement strand
CTCAAGCTGAACATTGAAAGTAGTCTGAATCACCCTGATGAACTCACCCCCAATAGTGAACAGAGGTAAGTGAATTTATTTTCTGGAAATCTCTAGGTTAAGATGTCTGCAATCTACTCATCAGTTGGGCAGTATTGCAGAATGATGGTCCTGTCATGCACTAGCTCCCTGATATAGTACATGTGGATATCTACATGCTTGGTTCTCTGCTTGGTAAATGGATCTTTGGATATCTTAATAGCACATTTATTGTCACAAAAGAGGACAGTGGAAAAAGTACTACCAATATCAAACTCTGAAATAATGCCTTGCAACCAAACTGCTTGAATGCAAGCATTCACCGCTCCTCGATACTCGGCCTCTACTGAAGATAGTGCTATGGCAGCTTGCTTTTTTCTAAACCAACAAATGGGGCCACCACCAAACATGAATACATATCCAAAAGTATACTTCCTATCAATAGAATCACCCACCCAATCAAAATCTATGTATCCAACCAGCTCTAGCTCGGAGTCTGCAGCATAGTGAATGCTATAGGTCATGGTTCCCGGAATATACTGGAGGATCCTATTGGTTTCCTTCCAATGAAGATCATGAGGCTGCTGCATGTATATTGACATATAATTCATGGCATAATAGATATCAGGTCGAGAATGTGTCAAGTACAACAAGCTACCAATTAGTTGTCTATAGATAGTGCAGTCCATGGGAGGTGTGCTTTTTCCTTCGTCAAGGCTGATCCCTGAAAGGAAAGGGAATGGTGAAGGCCTAAATTCAGCCACGTTAAAATTGAATAATAGGTCTGAAATTTATTTGGACTAAGTGACCATAATCCCATCATAATTTTGCTCAATTTCGAGCCCCAAAAATTGTTTTAGGAGCCCCAAATCACTCATTTCAAAGGCATTGTGGAGAGCAGTTTTGATGGCTGAAATGGAAGCAACTATGTTACCTGTGATCAGTAATTCATCAACATATAAAAAAATAATTATCAAATTACTATATTAATACTATAAATACACATTTGGATCTGATCTACACCTTTGGAAGTTTTGCGAGAGAAGGAAGACATCCATCTTGGAATACCACTCTCTTGGGGCCTGTTTTAACCCGTATAGTGACTTCTTTAGCTTCCAAACCAAATATGGATTAGTGATGTAGCCCTCAGGATGCTTCATGTATATCTCCTCATGAATATCTCCATGTATAAAGGCTGACTTGACATCCATGTGATGCACTTCCCAGTGCTTAGATGCTGAAATTGCCAAAACTAAGCGGATGGAGTCCATTTTTGCAACCGGTGCAAAGGTCTCATGGTAGTCCACTCCTTGGTCCTGAGAGAATACTTTTGCCACCAGCATTGCCTTATATTTATAGTTTCTTCCATCAGAAGCAACATTGGTCTGAAACACCCACTTGCATTGAACCAATTTCCTTCCCGGAGGAAGAGAAACTAACTCCCAAGTAATGTTTTTCTGAAGAGAATTCATCTCTTCATTCATGGAAACTTGCCATCTTGGATCCTTCCAAGCGCGGTGGTATGATTTTGGGTCTAAACTAATCATCAAATATAAAGTTTTGGACAGAAAATTATTAGGACAAGAGAGCGCAATACCTGCTCTTCGGAAATCAGACGGGGTTCTCCTTGAATCATCCGGTTTTCCAATGTTATCTCCTGCAAAGGAGAGTGTCTATCAGGCCCATGTGGGAAGATAATTTTGCACTTCAGGTTCTGATTCAGCATCTAATTATTGCTACACACTGATATTATAAATCATAGGATCCAAATCAGGGTCATCATCCCCAATTTCATCATCCAAATATTTAGTAGAATATGAAGGAAATTCAGCAGTTTTCTCCTTCACTAGTTCCACCTCTTGAAGAGGCTCATTGAACTTGACACTTATTTTGATGATGATATTTTTTGTTTTGATATCCAGCAGCTTTAAACCTTTTGATTCATCAGGATACCCAATAAATAGACATTCTATGCTTTTATATTGCAAAACCCTTCTTTTATCAAGTGGAATCCAGGCCCATGCAGTGGACCCAAACACCCGTAGGTTCGACACATTCGGCTTGTGTCCAAAGCATGATTAAAAATGGGTCTTCCCTTTCATGGATGAGTGTGGCACCCTATTCTAAATATATTCTATAGCATGCATGACTTCAGCCCACAAATTTGCAGCAAGCTTCTTTGATTCCAACATACAGGTGGTCATCTCCTTGAGAGACCGATTCTTCCTTTCTGCTACTCTGTTCTGCTGGGGAGTGTAGGGAATTGAATGTTGGATTGAATACCACTTTGGGAGAATATGTGGAGAAAATAATTACTAAAATACTCCATGAAATTATCATATCTCAATATCTTGATCTTAATCCTAGAGGCATTCTTGATCAAGGCCTTCAATTCAAAAAAAAATTCACATACTTCAGACTTCTTTTTGAGAAAGAAGACCCATGTGTACCTTGAAAAATCATCAATAAAAGTAAGAAGATACCTTAATCCATTCATGTATGTGAAAAGCATCAGACCACTGATATCATAATGTATTAGCCCCAATATGCATGTAGCTCGGTTTGCCTTCCCTCGATCGAACTTGTGCTCAGGGTGTTTTCCAATCACACAGCCCTTACAATTTCCGGTGGTTGCCTTGACGACTGGGAGGCCTTCAACCATGGAGTTTTTCTGTAATTTCTGAAAATATTTGAAATTTATATGGCCAAACCTTTCATGCCATAGCCTACTAACCTCATTTCTATGAGTTAGCAGAGCGGTGGGCTTCGCATCCGGCACAAAGTGGGAGAAATCATAGGCTTTTGCATGATGGTTTACAAGACCTTTAGCAATGAGTTTCCTAGATGCAAGCTCCATTATCTCAACATCATTTGGGCTGAAAGAAACTCTCTTAGGAACTCTAGTATGTTTCATTTGATAGACACTAAGGAGATTTGATGCCAGAGATGGTACATACAAAACATTTGAAAAATAGCCATTCTCAAGATCAACCATACCTTGTCCTTCTGAAATGATGGTGGAGTCATCTCCCATGTGGATGGGGATGGATTTGCCGGTCTCCAAGGATGAAAAGGAGTCTCTTTCAGCCATCATGTGGTTCGAAGTTCTAGAATCAATCAAGATTTCTTTGGACTTCTAAGTGCTTGCCATGAGGGCATGACCTTTTTCATGCTGTGGTTTCCGATCTTGTTGATCTCTCCTTCGAAAGATTTCCAGAAGATTGATGTGATTTATCTCTAGGAGAGAGGTAGCATCATCAAGATTCTTCTTCATGCAGGCATGTTCAGGGTGGAAGCCCTTCCTATAGTATGAACACTTGACTTTTTCCTTTCCATGGTGCCCTTTTCCTTTGTTCTTCCTTGAGCTTGAAGACTCATCATGCTACTAGTTTTCAACTCTAGGATTAGGAGCATCGAATTTAGTTTTTGTGTTCTTCTACTGCTTTCCTTTGCCCTTCAGATATTTGGGCCCCGAGACATGGAGGACTTGATCATGGGAGGATCTGATGATCCCCATCTAGACAAGCTTATCATGTTCACTTGTTAGGGACTCAATGAAGGCATTGAGTGTAGGAATATTCCATCTAGGGGTTGTGAGCTTCCCCACACGAAATGTAGAAACAAAAACTGAATAATCAGCTCCAAGTTTGAAGAGTATGGTGAGGATGAGCTGATCATCTGCCTTCTCCACTTTGCATTGCTTCAAGAGTAAGATAGTGTGCTTGAACTTTGTGAAAAAGTCATTCAATGTCTCGAAATTGGAAGGATGGAGAGACATTAATTCATTTTTGATCCAGTAAACTCTCAAGTCATATTTCTTTCCATATAGGGTGTCCAATTTGTCCCATATTTCCTTTGGATTCTTCAATCCCGAAAGATGGAAAAGAAGATCCCAGGAAATAGAGAGGCACAAGAAACCAAGTGCTTCATCCTTCTTGTTCAAGAATCTTGATTCCTCTATAGCAGAACTAGGCTTAGGTTTAGTGTCCATGGTGACTCTATAGAGTCCTCTGGAGCACAGCTGAATCTCCATGTCACCTTTCCATGAGTGGAAATCGTATGGAGTCAAAAGATCTACTAAGGAGTCCATCTGGATCTACTGGAGCGAATGCTTCACCTATAGAAAACCTAAAAATCACAACAGAAAGGGCAATGTAAGGTCAGATAGCCTGGACATTTTAGGCTTTCATCACACCCAACATAGTCAATCAAGCAATCTTGATCAACAAGTTCTTTACTTGGGGTATTAAGTGGTAATCCTTGGCTTCTGGTGTAGTGTTGGATTTTTGAGCTATTGCTCAATTTTCATGTAGAAATTTATCAAAAATCTTGTTTTTGAGAGATAGAGCTTCGTCTCGCCATGAGCTCTGATACCATATTAAACTTGCATAGTGATCTAGGGACTAAACATAGTCTCATCAATAGATTAATGACAATAATTCATGAAAATGGTGAAAAAGGGATATAGAATGAGTAGCCGCACTGTATATTCACACAAGAAAGAGAAATTACCATACAATGTCATGCTACAAGCATGAATGATAAAGAAATTTGAATTCCTAAGGAGGTCGTTCGAATTGAATAAGTGAGTCTAGCTTAACTAAATGTAAGCCACAGTCAACACTCAAGTTAACCACCGATCAAAACCCTAATTGACTCAACTGAGCCCTAACTAAAGTCAGAGTGCAATAAATGACTAAGTCTTAACTAAAAGAGATCAGACACATGTCACGGCAAGCCAACCATCAAGTGGTATCGCTTCAATGACTCCAATGAACCCCGACGACGTTAACTGAAGTGTAACTGAACATCAAAAGTGGTTGGAGGTGCCCCTGTTGACTCTAGTTCATTAAATAATCAATTTAATGAAGGGAGCGCCTTCAATGCCTCGTTTAACTGACTATAACCATCAGTTAGCAATAAATTTCATTAGTGACACTCATATCACCCCCAGAGTGCTCCAATTAGCCTCCCTGAATGGAGGAGAAGGCTAAGTTAGCCTCCTTTACTGAAGGTAGGCATGGATGTGATCTAGCTAATGTCATTTAATGCTCCACTAATGTCAATTAGGTCAATAATACTTAGGGTAGTGGTTTAACTAGGAAAAATTGACGAAAATGAGTGTGTAAGGTGGTAAATGTCTCCAACACAACCAAGGTTAGTCCACTTCAGTTGATGACTAGTTAAGCTAAGTTAGGAGTCAGTTACATTTAGTTATAGTCCTCTACATTCAGTTAGCGCTAGGTTTACTTGACTGCACTCAGGAGGGGCACATTTCTCACCTACCATAGTCAGTTATCCTTAGTCAACACTAAATGTAACACTTTAGTTGTGTTTTAGAACTCTGATGAACTCCGGTTATGGTTTAGACAAGGTTAGTTAACTATTGAGTCCTTCGATAGTCATTTAAAAAAGGTCTTAGTTACCTACAGTCAAGTAGAGTCTAATCAATTCGAATTTCCTCATGTGGATTCAAATTGCTTGTGGCTATTAAAGCCATTGTACTTCATTGTAATTATTATCTAATTACTCTTTGATTAATGAAAAGCATTCATAGCTACAAGTCATTTTTGCATTGTTCCATTCTTCAATAACTGAGTAAATTGTGTGATCTATCCTGTGATTTGTGTGTTTGTCCATAAATCTATGTGCTCAATTTAATATGGTATCAGAGCCTTGGCCGACAAGGCACTTCTCCTCATCAGATCTTCTACTGGATCATTTTTGAGCAAAATTGCTCCTTCCAGCTCTGCACCAAAAGCAGAAGGTTTACCACTTAATACCCCAAGTAAAGGAATTGTTGATCAAGCTTGCTTGATCAACTATGCTGGGTATGATGAAAACCTGAAATATGCAGGTTGTCGACCTTACGGTGCCCCTTTTGTGTTTTTTGTAGGTACAACTTCGAATGGATTCATCAGTTCCTCTTCTCACCCTGTCCACAAACTATTCAGAATGGAAGAAGAAGATGATTTCATCTCTAATGAGACAAGGTCTCTGTCGGGTGTCTATTGGACTCGATAAAGAATGTTTTAGTGATAATGACTGGATGAATAAATGTGATGGAGCTTTTGGAACAATAGCAATGTGTCTTTCTCTAGCTTGCGCTACCTCATTAGATCTATTGAAGACCCGAAGGAACTCTGGACAATATTGGACAGAACCTTTGGAGTGATTGATGAGGATCATAATAGAATTTTGGAGAGAATATCTAGCACCATAAGCACTCTTGATCCAAAATTCTCAGCCTCCACTCTCTCTGATGAAGTTGTTCAAGATGAAGAAGAAGCAAAAGCTTCTACATAGTCAATTCGAATTAAAGACAGTCTCCATGCAGTGACTCCTTCTCTTAATGCTTCGGAAGTTTATTAGATCTATGATATCTCATCTCCTCATATTGCTGAAATAGAAGAAGAAATTCAAATATTTGATATTGAATAAAAATACTGCAGCACTTCCATGCAAACATTCATCGGTGATTTTCCTTTGAATTTTGTGCAAAATTTACGAGTAATTGCTTCTGAAAGTGAAGAGAAATTTTATTTTTCTCCCTCTAATGTTGCTACTAGTGTGAAAATATGTGATGCCTTGGATATTTTGGAATAAATATCAGATTACCAGAGTGATCCATTCACTCCCCATGATCTAGCTTTTCCAGCAAATTCCTACAGGATTGCATGCACCAAAATTTAGAATTTTGAAGAAGAAGAAAGTTGTGCATCCACCATCTTGGTTAACCATTTAGTTGATTCTGATATTAACCTTATTGGATCTGATATGATATTATTTAGATCTGATCTGATATTGCTTGGTTTAATATATCAAATTCATAATCTTCAAGTATTGCTTGTAGTTGTTCTCATCAACGGTGTGAAGAAACAAGTACCGCAAGTCTCCTACAAAACTACTGCTAGGGATTTGATTCTATTTCACAGTTTTGGATCTATTTTGAACTTATTTAGATATGATTTAATTTCTGATCTGATATTATTTGGTTCATATTTTAAAATCCAAGAGCTTTCATTCATGCTTGTAGCTACTCTCACCAATTCCGATGTGAAAAATCAAGTACCGCACTTTCTCTTCAAAATTGTTGATGGGGATTTGGTGTTAGTTTCAAAAGATATATCAGACTATGGAGCTCAAGCATTTTGTCTCAAAATTTCTAGTGCTTCTCTACCATTTATCACATGCTCATCTCCTCATAGAACTGGTAAAGAGGAAGATTTTCTGCGTCCACCTGGACACTTGCTCCTAACACTTGGGGTTGTTCTTACCACTCATGGTTTTCTATTCATGGCTGCAACATATCATTTTATTGAGTCTTCCCCACATGTTTTGAATCCTCAAGAATATTTTCTCACTTAATAGTTGACTTCAGTTGCTCTACATGGGTTCAATCTTCATCCGGCAGCTGTTTATATTTCTGATTTAGTTGAGCATATCATTCTTCTTCCAAAGAGGAAGATTCCTCTTGACATAATGATGGAGAGGTTCACATGCAAGGAAATAGGATACCTATGCACAGAAGAACCATATTGATCCTGATTCTACCTACTTAATTAGAGGGGGGGATTTTTTTCCCATGTGGTTTTTCCCCAGCACCTTGTTTTTGAGCAATTACTTTACTTTACTTGATGTAATGGGTGACATATGGTCTTAGTTACTAGTGCCCACAAATTGTCCAAGTTAGCATTCAGGGGGGGTGTTAGGATTATTAATCCTCCCTTGTCCAATTTGGTCATATGTCTAAATTGGGATTCATGTCTAAATCAGGAGTCCATCCAGTCTATTTTTAGTCACTAGCACCACTAGGTCCACTTGGCCTAATTGGGGCACATGTTTTAATTACTAAAGTGTGGGAAAAACTAAATAAGGCCTACTTCCACTGATTTCACTTTATTTCATTAGTTTAGGAGCCTCCTAGACCAATCCCTACAATTTAGGAGCCACTAGGAGTGCTGAAACCAACCAAGGTCAGTCCAGTTCAATTGATGACTAGTTAAGCTAAGTTAGGAGTCAATTACATTCAGTTCTAGTCCTCTACATTCAGTTAGCACTAGGTTTACTTGACTGCACTCAGGAGGGGTGCATTTCTCACCTACCACAGTCAGTTAGCCTTAGTGAACACTGAATGTAACACTTGAGTTGTGTTTTAGAACTCCGATGAACTCCGGTTATGGTTTAGACAAGGTCAATTAACTATTGAGTCCTTTGATAGTGATTTAGACAAGGTCTTAGTTACCTACAGTAAAGTAGAGTCTAATCAATTTGAATTTCCTCACGTGGATTCGAATTGCTTGAGGCTATTAAAGCCATTGCACTTCATTGTAATTATTATCTAATTACTCTTTGATTAATTAAAATCATTCACAGTTGCAAGCCATTTTTGCACTGTTTCATTCTTCAATAACTGAGTAAATTGTGTGATCTATCCTGTGAGTTGTGTGTTTGTCCATAGATCTATGTGCTTAATTTAATACACACCCCCTTAAAAATAACATTGTTCTCGATGTTATTTATTCTTCGTCCTCAAAATTTATCTAGAAAAAAATTGGATATGAAACCTGCATATGACTCTCCACTTCCCATGTGGCTTCTTCTAGACTAAGGTGCTTCCATTGCACCTTCACTTGACCAATGGTGTGATTCCGAAGAAATATCTCCCGCCTTTCAAGGATACAATCCCGTTCCACCAGAAAATATCCTTCGGGTTCCACCTGCACATCCTTCCAATTTATAACATGAGTAGCATCATGTACATTATTTTTAACACAGAGATATGAAAAACATTATGAACCTTTAAATTTGGCAGTAAAGCCAATTGATATGCCACATGTCCCATCCTGGACAGTATCTCAAAAGGTCCACAATATCGAGGTGCCAACTTAGCATAGCTTCCTAATCTCATGGAGCTCTTTTTAGGCCTTACCTTTATAAAGACATGTTCACCCACCTAGAATTGCTAAATTTGTTTAAGATTTGCTTGTATTTTCTGTCTATCTTGTGGAACTTTCAAGTTACCTTGCACTTGTTTTACAATTAACTCCATCTCTTTTAGTAGTTCAAGTCCTAATACTAACCTGTCAACTGGGTTACTCCATGAGATGGGGGTATTGCACTTTCTTCCATACAAAATTTCAAATGGACTGTATCTTGCTGAAGCTTGGTAGTGATTGTTATAATCAAACTCTACTAGGTGTAAGTAATCTTCCCATTTACTTGGTTGTTCCTTAACATACATTCTAAGCATATCTTCCAACGCTTGATTCACTCTTTCGACAATCTGTCCATCCATCTGGGGATGAAAAGAGGTACTGAAATTTAAAATAATATCCATGCCTTTAAACAAAGACTTCCATAAATTTCCCATAAACTCAGGGTCTCTGTCTGAAATTATAACTTTCGGTATCCCATGTAAATGGAATATTTGTTTCATGAATATATCAACAACATTAGCAGCCTTGTAGGTGGTCTTTATAGGTATAAAATGAGCTTCTTTACTAACTTTATCAACGAATACCATTATCGAGTCATTCAAATTTTGATTCCTAGGTAGACCTGTAATAAAATCAAGACTGATTATTTCCCATTTCCAACTAGGGATAGGTAATAGATGTAGTAAACCGGCTGGATGCTAGTGTTCAGTCTTAATGGGTTGACATTCAAAACACTTGGAAATGTATTCTGCCAGTTCATTCTTCATGTTTGGCTAAAAATAATCCTTCTGTAACATGGTTATAGTCTTCTGATAATGAGGGTGTCCTGAGTAAGGAGTCTTATGAATTTCATTTAAAATAATTATCTTAATCTTAGGTACATTAGGTATATACAGCCTGTATTTATATAGTAATAATCCTTTTTCATTTAGACTATACCCTATACTTAAAATTTCAGTTAAATTTTCTATTACTTTTTCTTGTAATTTCTAATAATTTTCATCTAATCTCACTCCTTCCTCTAACTGTTCTTCTAAATATGTTTTATAAGTGTTGATTGCTGCTACAAAATTTAGTTTTGCATTTCTCAAGAGTATCAACAACCTTATTTTATTTTCCCTTTATATGTTGGATTTCAGAACCGTACTCACTAAGGAAAGCTAGCCACTTGGCTTGCCTTGCATTTAAGTTGGGTTGATCCAACAAATATTTTAACACTTTATTATATGTCATTAATATAAATTTTCTTCCTATTAAGTGATGGTGCCACATCTTCAAAGCATGTATGACGACAACCAACTCTAAATCATAGGTTGCATAGTTTTTCTCATGAATCTTAAGCTTCCTAGACTCATATGCAATTATGTGTCCTTCTTGAGTTAAAACTCCACCTAGACTGTCATTGCATGCATCAGTGCATACTATAAAGTTTTTATTAGGATGAGCAATTCTTAAGATTGGTGCAATAGTTAGTAATGTTTTTAACTTTTTAAAACTTTCTTCACACTTTTGATTCCACTCGAATTTCTTCCCTTTCTTCTGTAAAGAAGTTATGGGATTTTCAATTCTTGAGAATCATTCAATGAATCTTCGATAGTAGTGAGTAATTCCCATGAATGACCATACGTCAGTCACATCTTTTGGGACTGGTCATTCTTCAATTGCTTTTATCTTTTCTGGATCAAATAAGATCCCTTCTTTAGTTACTACATGGCCCAAATACTGTATTTTATCCTTAAAGAAATTGCACTTACTAAATTTAGCATAAAGTTGATATTCTTGCAATTCTTGTAAAACAGTTTTGAAGAGCTCCTCGTGTTCTTCTTTATACTTACAATAAATTAGAATTTCATCAATGAATACTACCACAAATTTATCAAGGTACTTATGCAATACATTATTCATTAAGCACGTGAAGACAACCGGGGAATTAGTAAGCCCAAATGGCATAACAACAAATTCATAGTGACCATATCTAGTCCTAAAAGTTGTTTTAAAAATGTATTCATCTTTGATTCGGACCTGGTGATAACCATATCGTAAATAAATTGAAAATACAGTTGCTCCACGTAGTTGATCAAAGAGATCATCTATGTGGGGAAACGGGTATCTATTTTTAATGGTAATTTTATTAAGTTGACAGTAATCAATGCATAAGCGTAGAGTACCGTCCTTCTTTTTAACGAAAATAATAGGTGCTCCCCAAGGAGACACGCTCGGTCTTATATACCTTATATCAATAAGTTATTTTAACTGTGATTTTAATTCATTTAATTCCAATATATTCATCTGATAAGGGGCTTTTGAGCTGGGCACTGCACCACGTACCAACTCAATAATGAAATCTAACTCCCTTTTCGGAGGCAGTCCCAGAATTTATTCCAGAAATACATCCGAATACCCCTTCATTGTTGGAGTATCTTCTAGTTTTAGTTTATCCTCATTATTAGTATGTTCTTAGTTAATTATAGTTATAGCAAAGGCTTTACAACCCTTTCGAACAACTCTATTTAATTACAAAGCAGAAATTTGTCTGGTAGTTGTTTTCCTATGGATTCCTATTACAGTTACTATGTTGTTCCAACTAGTCCATACAAGTTAACATGTCATAAGAGCCTAAAGGAAGTACATTAAGCTTCATAGAGGTTTCAAACTAATCCATACTTACAGTACAATATTTTACAAAACTAATCACTTTTCTTTTTGCTCCAGGAGCTAGCTGAACTAACCATGAATTTGCAAACTTTTCTATTGATAACTTGAATTTTTCTACTAAATCAGGAGAAATATAACTCAGGATAGCCCCTGGGTCAATTAACATAGAAATAGGTGTTAGATTCAGTTGACCTTCTATTTCCACCATGGAAGTTTGATAATTCGCCTACCTATTTTCCAGTGTTGTGTTGATCGTGGGCATTGTCCTTGCTAAATCACTAATATTCATCTCCTCCTGCACCATATGTATGTTGTTGGCAGTCTTCTTTCGGTTAGGGCAGACTGATGCATAATGAGGTCCATTACACTCCCAACACTTTACTGGTTCTTTATGTTCATTATTCTTAATGTAATTGCTGTGATTATTAGTAGGTTCTTTATTTCTAGGACCATTAGGATTTAACTGTGAATTACCTTTATTTCCTTGGAAATTCTTATTCGAAAAATTACGTGTGTTATTATTCCTAAAACTTTTGTTAGGTACAAAACCCTTCTTCTTCTATTCAAAATTATTAGACCTCTTAGTCTTCCAGTTTCACACGCTTTCATTTTTGCGGTTATGCTCATAGCAAAATTTTCCTTTCGTATAGCCTCTTATAGGGTTTTTGGATTATCGTATTCAATTTTGTCTTTTATGTGAAAAGTTAAATAGCTTAGAAACTGTCGTACCTTACGCTTCTCATCCATAATGTACGACACATAACGTAGCAGACTTAAAAACTTACTGTTCAATTCTTTCATGTTCATTGTTTCCAACTTCAGTTCATAAAATTTCTTAGCTCGCTCTTCGTAGTACTATTCTGACAAGAACTTCTTTTTAACGTATTTATTAAAGGTACTCTAGTTAATGTTTTTTTCCCTAATACCTTTTACTCATTTTAAATCCTGCCACTAAATAGTTTCCTTCCCAGTTAAATTGTAACTAGTCATTCTTGCTTTTAGCTTATTAGAGTAATTATAGATTTGGAAATACTTCTTCATCCCAGACAACCATGATTCAACTTCTTCTCCTTTCTTAGTTTTACCATTGAAAGTATGTGGTTTTATTTTCTTAAATTCTCCTGAAATTTCTTCATAGGGCTTAAATTTTCTTTTTCTTGAATGATAATTATCTTCACTACTATCATTAGTGTATTGACTATTCTTCCTATGTGAGTCGCCATAAATTTCAAAGGACAAACTACTTTCAATTTTAGACTGTTTACAATTTTTACTTTTGTGTTGGTAGGTCATATCTCTAGTTCCTATCTGTTTATCTTTTTCTTCACTCTAAAATTTTTCCATCAGTATCTAGTTCAACTCCTTTTGAGCTCTCAGAATTCTTTCATTTTCCTTTTTAACTATTTCCATCTCAGTTCTTAATTCTTAACAGTTTGTAATAATTCTGAAAAATTATTGGTTATTTCTTCTTGAATTGGTTCTCTTTTATAATTAATTTGTTCATTAAATGGGAACTCTTCATCTGCATATTATTTGAGTCTTTCCATACTTGCAGTTTAGCTCAGAAATTTTTTCTGGAAATAACATTTCAAAAAGAAAAATAATGATCAGTATGCATGCATTTAATTTATTGTTTGTCTATGCAAGTTGAGCCGCATTCATTCCTAGTGTCTGAACCTGTGCTCTGATACCAAATGTAATAACCCAAGAATTCGTAAAAAATTAAAATTTTTCCTATGACATTAAATGTTTGCAATCGTCACTACTAAGGAAAATTTAACTTTTAACGGTTAACATAATCAGGCTTAAACTAGAACTAATTCTTTTTTTAATTTCTAGATCTTCATACTTAATTATTTTCTTTCATAAATCATTGTTAAGGATTTGATTTAGCAGGTTATGATTTGGAACAACATGAATGGAAACATTTGTTTAATTACTAAGTGCTAAAGTTTGTTTTACTGGTTGTGAAAATATGAAGGAGCTTCAGTTGAGTTTGAGGCTTACTTAGCTTTTTATCTAATGCAAAGTAATGCTTCTTTTACAGGTCTTTTACAGGTAAGATGTTTTCTAACCAGTTTCCGGATCGAGATTATTATCTCAAGTAGCATAAAATATAATGCTAGTAAATTTGTTTATTTTACAACTTTGATGAGGTAACATTGATTTGTATATTTATGTTTTAATTAATTTTTCTTGTAAACATAAGTGTTTAGAAAACTGAACATAATGCAGTTGTTCTTCTACTTCGCTTCAACTATAACTTGTTCATCTAACTTTTATCTATCTATTATCATTTTAGGTGCCGTATGCAATTCTAGTGAAAGGTAACTTGTATAGCAGGTCCTTTAACACCTTATTACTGGATACCACGATCGTTCATAAGTGATTGTCTCAACAATAATAAAATGTTATGTAAACTAGGAATAACTAATTCTAGGTATAGTTATACGATATAATGTTTGACATTCATACCTAGAACTAATGATTTTGTGCAGAAACTGACTACTCAATGCTTAGGTATTTACCAAGTAGAATTATAATATTATGAACATTATTTTGATAAACAATAGTGTTTATATTTTGCGTAATGAATGAAAGATTATTTCCTCTAAAATCTATTCAGCCTAGCCTTCACATGACTTCATCTCTCAAGGAGATATGATGTAGAAATCATTATTACCCTATATCAAAGCTAAGTTAGATTACTTATACTAAGTATTAAGCTATGAATCTTTCTATTGTTACAAGCTTATACACATAAGTGTTTTTAGCCAATATATTGTCATAGGTTTCTTACAAATTCTATAGTTCATTACTGGGTGTTGTTTATTATTCTAACATGATTAAAGAATTCTTTGCATAAGTTCTTACCCATTTACATGGTTTATAAAATATAAATACAAACCCTACTTTAAGCAAGATTACCTTCAATATCATTTACTTTTACCATTATAACATGCATATTATAATATAAGATATTACTCTATTGTTGAAAGGGTTATAACCAAGTTTTATGTAAATGATTGTTATTGATAGGCTTCTCCAAGACTCTCCCAAAACTATATACTTCAACCCACCATTATGAACATATTAAAATCCACGTGGTCGATGCTTATTGGTTAGGTTTTACTGACTTTGTAGGTTAACTATAAAACTATCCTAAACCCTAAAAAATGGCATTTTACCTATTTTTCTTACTGTTGCTGTGGAGAGTAAGAGCCACAGGCTCATGGACGCAAGGCCTTGTTGTCATTCCTTTAACTTTGTATGCATAGGCCTCCTTTTCCATTTCAATTTCTTATGTGTGTGAGTTTTAAGTGGCCACTGCTTTACTCTGTGTATGAGGCCTCTATCGTAGTTACCTTGCCTCTGCAAGTGCTACCCTTCGCCGTTACCTTGCCTTTGCAAGTGCTACCCTTTGTGCACTGGTGCAGTGGTAAACTCAGTAGTGTGAGCAAAGTTCTTGGTTCATCGTAGCGTGGCCTTGAATGTTTATTTGAATGTTCTCATTGAGTGTAGGCTTATCTACCTTTACTGCCCGATTGCTAGTGTGGGATTGATTCTGGTTCATCGTGTATTTGGCTTTGGGCTTGCACATTACTCATTGGGGGTTTTCTTGACAGTAGCTCTCCTTGTGGCTCGGTATTCCCTTTCACGTGGCCATGGTTTGTTCATGTTACCCAATTCAGGGCTGAGGTCAAGCTCTTCAGGTAAGAAGTTTTCTTTTTAAAATTATGATTCTTCTATACTGTTCACAGGTTATTATATTTGTTATTTTTAATATTTTAACAGTCGGTGGTTTTTCATTTGTGCAGGCTTTCGTATTGGATGCTTTGTGCTAGAAGACACCATTAAAACTCCATGCAAGGATCCCATGCTTCGTGTCCATCTTGGTAAGCCTTGGTCTTGCCTGAGGTTTCTCCTGCAATGGTTGTATGGGGTTTAAGGTTGATATTGTTTGATTGGTTTTTAATTACTCCTCGGTCATGGCTACAATGTAGTCTTGAGTGTTTTGGAAGTTCGTTTGGCCATGACTTAATAAAATGTTTATAAGGCTTCTTGGTCGTAGCTTGATTTACAAAGTTTGTAATTTTGGACGGGATTTTTAAGCCATGGCTTCTGTTTTGGAACATGCCATTAGGCCATAACTTGTATGGATTATATATTGGTTTTGATAAATTAAGTTAGGGTTTGGGTGAATCCACGGACCTGGGTAACACTTTTTGGCAAGTGAATTTCGGCAAAAACAGAAAAACGCACCTCGATCGAGGGCTTGTTAAGCCCTCGACCGAGGTCTTAATATCTCGACCGAGGGCTTGTTAAGCCCTCGACCGAGGTATCTAAATACCTCGGTCAAGGTATTTAAATACCTCGACCGATGTATTGAGGGCTTTACAAAACCTCGGTCGAGGTATTTAAATACCTCGGCC
>LPNX011209535.1:105187-134791 GCA_001517045.1 Pseudotsuga menziesii | reverse complement strand
CACATAGTTCATTAAATGCAAAAATTCACACATTAAATGACATCGGAATATTTTTTTAAAAATATCACTATGAAGCCAACATAATATTCTACAATTTTTTTTCTTACTGCAAGTCAAAATTTACATGGCATATATGCGTTTTGAGGGCTTCTATCTAGCACATGAGTAAAAAATCAGGTTTTCATCGCCAAATTTGGCCAAAAAGTGTTACCCATCTTCATGGAATCACCCGTTTAGAAGTTGTTTATATTCGAATAAGATTAAAAGATTACTATTTTATATCTTATATAATCGGTAATATATAAATAGTGTGTTTTAAAGAAAATTAATGGCGAGCTTTGAGATTTATCTGTTCTGGTTAATTCTAAATTTCTTGTTTTAAATTTTAATTTAAAAGAAATTCCTTTATTAAATCTATGATTTTCGATTTTAATTAGAAGAGGGAAAAGTTCAAAATGTTGATTTTAAAGCTGCATTTAAATTTTGTTCTATGTTCATAAAAACAATTATTCAAAAAATAATTAAAAGTAGGTTTGATTATTATAACCTGAGTTTTAATGTGTTCTCGGGTTGGAATGTTTTAAAGGGTCTTTACTTAAATTTTCTTAGTTTATAATTGTTAAATAGATTTAATAATGTTCCTATTGAAGGGTTTATCTAAAACTATATGTTTATAAAGATAGATAAATGTGTTTGTATAATTGAATAAATTATGTGTTAAGCAATTAGGAGTAAAATTGTATTAACCTTCTTCTGGGAAAAAAGAAAAAGAGAGGTGAATGGAAGTCATATTTGACAGTTTCTCCAATTAGGGTTTTTGTAAGATTCTAGTTAATTTTAAATCTTTAGAGAGTTTAATATTTAGATAGTTAGTCTTATAGTAATTGACTTATTTACTTTGTAAATATAGGATCACCATTACACAGACAATGTACTGGTTTTTAAAAGACCTTTCTTGGATTTAGATCATAACTGAATTCTTTAAACATGTGCATTTTAACTAAGGCACTCCTACACATTTTTACAAGGAATCTATAACGGTAATAAACCTAATCCTACATTTTTCATTTCATTTAACCATTAGAACTCTAATCTAACCTACTATACTAGAGTACTACCTTCATAGAGGTGTGGAAAAATACAATTAGGTATTTTTTTATCCATCAGTAAAATTGAAATTTCTCTAATCATTTATCCTAATCCATATATAATACATAATTTGACTATCTTTTCACAGTAAAAGATTTCACTCAATAATTCTAATAACAGAAGAACATAAGCATAACATATTATTCCCTAAGTTCAATCCTTCTTAATCCTAAATATGCAAATAGAAATTAGAAAGAAAATGTAGAACCTGGAAATGTAGAAGAGGAGACAACAACTTAAGGAACCTGTTCCTCCCAACCAACTCCTGGAGAAAGCTGAACTACAAATCTTAGGACCCCCAAGCTTGTCTACTAGTCCACGTGGTAGAAGTACTGGGTGAGAGATATAGTTTAGTAATCCTATGAAACTCTACTAAGTATTTAGCAGTAAATATGTTATGCTTGCAATAGTATGATCTCAACTTAAAATAGCTGCGCTAGTTGAGAACTTCGACACTTTTCATTCAAAACAAACTTTTGCTAGTCCCCTTGATCGAATTTTCTTGTGCACTAAATTCACTCAGAATTTTCACAAGTGAAGAATGAGCAGCCTCAGTTGAATTCAATGGGAAGTTTTATTAGCATGCCTAGGTATTTTGGGTCATTTTTCACTTAATGAGCCACCTACTCTTGTTCCACTTTCTTGGGGAACATGACCACAAAAATAGGGAAGTTGCCTCCTACATTAGCTAGAAGTAGTTTGAGGATGCTACCAAGTGTTAATCTGCTCTCAACCCAGCCTATTCCACCAAGTGACCAGTAAAACACTCATTTAACAGCCTCCTTAAGTTGTTGTCTCATCTTTCATTTGTTAATTACTAAAATATTCATCAATTACATTCAATTATCATTGACCCCACTTGGCCATTAATTACAAAATTTATAATAAAAATACAACATAATGTTTCTTATAACATAACATGTTTTTTCAATTTGTGGCATGTGACATTGTGCCTCTGATGGAATGGCCCAACACAAATGAAACTGAGGCCAGAGAGTTGGTGCTAAGGTTGTTGTTGGAGGCAAGAGTGGTCTAGGATGTTGATCAACACTATAGAAAAGGTATTTATATGTTATCAAACATATCCATAGCCTCCCTTAAGTAAGCATTATACTGTAGTACTAAGCCTAACTTGGGTGGTCTAGATCCCACTTTATTAATCTTATAAGGTATACAAAATGGCCAGGGATATTCAACGTAGCAATATGGTTAGAATTTTCTTGTACTTATCTTGCACAAATTAACTTATGGGTTATTTTAATTAGGACTAATTCATCAAATACCCTTTGTGACACAAATCCATCTACAATGTCACAATTTAGTAAATTTTAACTCCACAAATGGATCTAGAGAGAATCTATGTGTAGTGTCAAAATTTAGTAAATTGTAACACTTCGTTGCTAAAATTGCAATTTTCCATTGTTGGTGTGACAATAAAAAATGACTAACATAAATGGATGATTCAGATTCTTCTAGATAGTCAGTTTTTATGTTCATGACTAAATTGGATGTTTATGTTAGCCATTTTTAACTATGTCACTTATTATCTAGTAATATTTGTTAACTGATGACTAAATTAGTCATTAATTTTAGTTGTTTATAGTTGGGTCAATCAAAATTGCTCATATTTTGTAGTAAATCACTTGAAAAAACTGCAGTGACTAGAATTTTTAGTCACGTAGTAGCTAATTCCTCATTTTGTACTAGTGTAAGGAGCTGATAAACCTATAAACCTTGGATTTTTCATCTCTTAAATACATTACATAGCGTTGTAAATTTACAAAGTTGGTTACAAATTCCTCCATGGTTAATGTTCCTAGTCACACTTCATTGAATTCTTTGGATTTCTCATCATAATACCATTCTGACTTATATTTCTTTTTAAATAATTTTTTAAAGATTTTCCAACTCAACGCTTTGCTTCGTATGGTGTTTACACGTTTATCCTCCTACCACCATAAGGCTACTTTTATGCTCAACTAAAATATTGCTAAGCGTGCTCTCAAGTTGTTGTCATATTTATATACCTGAAAATATCATTTAATATTAAGTAACCAAGCTTCAACTGCCTCTTCCGATTCTCCATCAAATGTTGGGGGTATTAGCTTTTTAAATTCTCCTTGCAGCTCTACAAGATGTTATTTATTTTCTTCAACTTTTATCTACTTATATTTCTTTAGGTCTTGTATGATCACATTAATTTTTTCTATTGTTTCTTCACTACTATCATCTAGTGCTATACCTTTTCTTTTCTTTCCACTACTACAAGAGTTTTGACTATTATTATTTTTTGGTTCCATCAAACTTTTGAGAATGAGTTCATTTATCTCTTCTTCATTTGATTTAGCATTCATAAGTTTAAGGTTATCTGATTGAAGACTTTCCATATCCTCTTTAAAACTCCTTGTTGTCTCCAACATCTTTGACTGTATATCTGCATTACGCTTTGCTCCAAGTTCCACAAAGAAACTTGCATTTTCCAAAGCTTGTATAAATCCTGGAAAATTTACTATAATGCATCAGCTTAATGGTTTGAAATTTGCAATCCTTAATACATAAAGAGTTTCCACAGTTGTAAGGGTTCCTCTTCAGTCTCTGGATGATTAATACCTTAGAAAAGGGATAGACCCTTCAGTTTAAACCTTTAACTTTCTTAGCATTATTTCTAACCAATTTTCTTTCTGCAGGTATCCTATCTTGTTTCCACGACTAAAGATGATATACAAGATACCTAGCACTCCAATCCTAACACAAAGCAAGGTAGAAGAAGTTCGAATAGTGTTGGTGTATCCAACTATAAAACTAGGTTGGGATGCAAGAAATTTAAATAAAAGGAACTATTTTTCAAGTTCGTGAGTGCTTTATAGCTGGATGGTACTAAGGTTGAATTTATCTTTTGTTTCTCCCACCCGACCACTCTGTCAAAAATTCATTCTCCTAAGTGGAAGATCTACACCATTGTTCAAGCTCGAACCTGTGTTTGCAATAGCTATGGTTGTAATTTACAGGTGCCATGATGGCTCGTTGATGTAAGTATTTGTAATTCACCCATTGTTAAATGTTTAAACATTTTCCTTACATTTTGTCTCCTTGACTAATAGAGCCATGATTGTAAATGTAGGTGTGGACACTCAGCAGAAAGTTTCTCATCTCCACCGGTAAGTTATTGATTTAAAATGGTGGCTCTATCTCTATTCTATTAGTCAAAGGAGGCAACATTTTTTTTTATTGGTCATTCAAGAGTTTTGTTGGTTTATCAGTGAGTTTTATTGGTTGGTCGTAAGATATCAAACGATTTTCTATTGGGGTTTACTATCTCAATCCATGCAACTTTCGCTTTAGTGGTAATTTAAACTAACAATTATTAGGGTTTGTCGTTTGGAATATACATTTGCTTTGATGATTTGATGTCAATCGTAGGTTCTACATTTGTTTAAACCGTAATTTTTTTAACTCTATCCTAATGAGAAGGAAATACTTGCTTGTATTGTATCTTTTGGCTATTCATTATTTGGTGTATATGAAGACCTAGGTTTTGACATAGTATCTGAATTCTAGTTTCAATCTTGGGTCTTTGTTAAGAAAGATTGTGTTCTTGGCTTGGTTTTAAATCTCTAGTCTTTAATTTATAATATGGTGTGTGTGTGTGTGTGTATCCACAGGTTTGTGTAACACATTACAATGCTGTTTATTTTGATTTACCCAGTTTGTGTGAGAGTATCATCGCACACTAGGGTTTTTATTTTGTTATTATAATAGCCCATGATATTGTTCCTCTGTAAAGATTTGCAATAACTATTATAGGTAAATACTATGGTTCACATGTGATTCGATTACTCTGGTTGTTTGGATATTACATATTGAAAGACGACCACCCAATGTTGATTTGTTTAACATGGTTAAAGTTTCAATGTTTAGTTTAACTTGTAAAAGTACAAAGATATACCTAATGCTAAATCCTAGAAAATGAATGACTTCGAACTTCGAATCTTCTATTTTGACTGTAACTTTTAGATAAAATATAATATAATGAATAACCCTACATGGGTTTCAATGCTTGACGGTAAAGGAAATTAATAAACAAACCCTAGGTTTTTATACTAGTAACCTAACTTATGCATAAATAAAAGAAACTGTTTATTGAGCAGTAATAGAGAATACACTAATCTTTAACTTGTGCATATAAATAAAGGAAATTGTAATCTAGTAGTAGCAGTTAAAGAGAAAACACTAATCTTTACTCTCATTATAGCTTAAATAAAAATATCATGAGATTAGTAAACTGTATCACACATCAAAGAATGCATTGAAGAACAAATCTAGTTTAAAGAAAAAAAAAAATTGGAAGTCGTAGTTTTAACATCCACACACCACCTTGCCACTGAAGCTTGTTAGAAATTTCACTTTCTTAGTTTCACCCCCTTGCTTAGAATCTTGGGTTTAAAGTAGTTTGTTTGCAGCCTCAACTTGCCACCAGTACTAGAGAGAATAAGTTATCCCAAAACCTAACATTCTCTTATGCTTCAATGACAATTCTAATACAGAGCCTAACATCTATACGATGTTCTCTGGCAGCTCTGTGCTATCTCAGGAATGAATCACTATAGAGGGATCCCTCGGAGCTCTGTCTAGAATTATTTTTCACAAGTAAAAGTGTTTCCCAACTTCATGTTTTCACCCATTCACTATAGAGCCTTCACTCAAGGTGATCTCTGAGAACTCTCTCTAGAATTCTTTTTCCTCATCATGATGCTCTATTTTTCTTGCCTACGAAATTTATAGAAAAATAACTAATTTCCTTGAATACTAGCCACTTGTCTCCATAGAGAATGTTGTAGGTTTGATAACTATTTTTAAACTCAAGTTTTCGTCAATTTATTGTGCAATTGTTAAAACTTCCAATTCCTATATATATAATTTAATTTACTTGTTTCTTTAAAAGTAAATAACAAATAAAAATATCAAAAGTAATTAGAGGGTATCACACAGGATCTACTTTTGAGTGTAGGAATATCTTTAATTATGGTTTTAGCTTTGTCAAAGTAAGAATTTTTAATTCTACTTGACGCTTTTGGCTATAAACGATAAAGGTGAAAAAAGAAAAGAAAAAAGAGTATTACATAATATACTTTGAGAAATTATATTAATAAAATTAAAAGATTAATCATAATTATTTCTATTTATATATATTTTTATTTTAGAAATCCTTAGTTAAAGAAAATTACATCCATTAAACTATCTATATTTTAAAGTTTTTTTTTTATAATAGATTGCACTCTTATTACTCTAATGCATTGATTTTAATGATTGGACAATATAGAACATCAATTTCAATATATTGATTATAGTGTTTATTTATTTATTTTAGTGTTGGCACAATGAATAACATTAATTTCAATATATTGATTATAGTATTTTTATTTTTTTGGTGCTACGACAATGTATAAAATTAATATCATTATATTGATTATATTTTTTATTTTGATTATATAATTTTTCTTTATTTTAGTGTTTTCACCATGTACAAAATCAATTTTAATATTTTAATTATATTGTTTTGTGAAGTTATAAGGATTGATGTTGGAGAAATTAATTTTTGATATTTAAAAAGAAGCAAAGGGAAGGTATGATTTTTAATAGAATCTTCAATATGATTTTTAATGTCATTTTTGAAGTTAAAGATTCTTTAACTTTATTAAAAAAATAAAAAGTTATAAAAATATATTGAAAATAGTGAAAAAGTTACTATGTTATTAATATTTGTTATATTGAGCTCAGAGTAATTTATAGAGTACTTTTTGTGTTATAAATTATGTTTTATTTATTTATTTTATAAAAAAATTATATTTAAATAATTTATTATAAATTAACATGTTTTTAGATAAAATGCATTAAATTTTCCATAATACAAAATTAAGAAAAATAAAAAATAAAATGTAAAATGTCATAACCAAATAGAGTAACAATAATAAATTTAAAATATGCTTATTAACAAATATAATATTAAGGGTTTTATTGATGGAGGAAATTTTGAGAATTTACATATTGTTCATTATAATTTTTTTGTTTCTCATGTTTAGATCTTAATAAGTTTAAGATTAACAAGTTTAACTCTATAATGAATCAACATGGATATGTCTTAACAATATTATCATGCATATTATGAAACTATTTAGAACATTGGTTGTTCTTTATAAAGGGAAATGTAGTAATTTTCTCTACTTTCATTTCATATCCGAACCTATTTGGGTAGACATTTAGAAATTGGTAAGTAGAGTTTGTTAATAGTAAAAAAATATTAAGACTTCTACAAATTATTAATATTTCTTGTATTAACACTATAATAGTAAAGACTATAATAGTAAAGAGATATTAAAAATTTTAATAAATTAATTTTATTAATTATTAGTATTTAATATAGTAAATAAATATCAAGATTTTTAATAAATTATTTGTATTTATAATAATAATAGTGTATTTTTAAGATTATATTAACAAAGACATCAATTTAGTTTTTAAAACTTCTTATTTGTTAAAAAAAAAAAACCTTCCTTTATATGAACTCATAAAAAAACACTTGCTTTAAGGCTCCTTCAAACCACCCTACAAAAATTATAAAAACAAAACATTTAAGCACATTGTATTGTTATTATACCCGACAAAAACTATAAAAACAAAACATTTAAGCACATTGTATTGTTATTAGAATCACAAAAATAAACACATTTGATTATGATAAGAGTCCAGTAACTGGTTTTATCTCTTAGTTGATTCTCTCACACTTAGATCATACAACGGCCAGAAAAATAAAAAGGATACTGCACCAAAAGAAATTTATTCAGCCATCCTCGGAGTTCGCGGGGTTTAAGGTGCTTCAGCCATCACATGGTGTTCTTCTGGTTGTCCACGTTGTTTTAATTTGAGCTTGATGTTGCTATTGCTATCAAAATATTTGAACGCTATATCCTCTCCGACATAACCGTCAATCAGACGAAGGTAATTCTTTAAACTGTGGGCGTAAGCAGGATCAAGATTACGGATGTCCTGGTTGTCTAGAACAATTTGCAAACCAACATGAAAATATGTCCAAGGAAGCCCATCGAACAGTTTACTCAACCATCCACAAGATTTCTCGTTCAAAGCAAGCCCAGGAACTTTCGGAACAATATCGTCCTTGTTTACCAATCGCAACACTTTAACGCCCAGCTCCTCCATTCGCAGGGCAAATGCTCTATTCCCCACGCGCGGACTTGCGAATGCAAACACAGTCACAGGTATAGGCCGTTCCGGTAAATTTGCTTTAAGGATTTTTTTAACGTCATATGAACTTAAGGTTGCGAGAGCAGCTCCTAAGCTGTGTCCAGTTAAAGTTACACTCAAACTTTCATCCTTGTATTCATCCACCAGTCTTAGAATTTCTGAAATAACAATATCTCTAGCAGATTTTGAATTCTCTCCTACAGATTCGGTGTAGCAGCTTAAAAAGCCGTCCTCCACTCGGACGCCGTTGTCGTTGAAACGAGTCGTAGTTGATAATCCGGCTGGGACGCCCGAGCCCTTCTTCTTGAAACGAGTAATTGATAATCGAGCAGGAACTAAAATGTCTCGAAGATCCTCCATCCATTCTTGAGCCGTTTGGGTTCCTCTCCATGCTACTACAATATCCCGGCGCCCGAGTCTTCTTATCTCTTGAGCATCTGTGCACACTGCAATAAAGCCAATCCACACGGATCGCTCTATTTTTCTCCCCAACACATCAGTGTCCGCATACAAGTATTTAGTCACCTTATAGCCATCAGAGCAATAATGCAGATCACCTGCCATTTCACAGCTATGGAACAATTCATCAAGGCTATACTTACAACCACCATAATCATTCATGGAAAGATTACTATCAAATGCATCATAGCATAACTCTGCAAAATCACCATATCTGAGAATCTCAGATTTAAAAACAGGATTAATGGGGTTTAGCAGCCCATTCCAGGAATTTGCTCCTTGAATGTCTTTCCACATATCGGCAAGAGATATGTTTTTGTACCCAGTGGGGTTTTTCAACTCTTCATGCAAAAGAGGGCATGTAATTGGCGTTGTGAAGGACAAAGGACTCATCCTTCGTAGTATTGAATAGAGGTGATTTAAGATTACATACATAATTTCTGAATTTCAAAGTCTTGAAGTGATGAGTTATGGAGTGACTTAACGATGGCTTAGCCTCTGCAGTTGTATGCAATCTCTACACTTAACTGCTATGCAAATGCAAATACGCATATGATCACGATAGGCTGAGTACCATTATATAAGACGGATCAGAGTTGAATACAAGGTGTCTCCGAGTTATCCTACAGGAAACTGATTTCTTCAATTTGAATACGGAAAATTTGACATGCTCGGATAAGGATAAAATTCTCACCCTGCTGCTGCCGAACATTGACTAAGAATTCAATTCTTGAACATTTCCCCGGATTCTGATTCGAGTTGTTCAAAGGTGCGTATGTATCATAACTACTTTTACGTACACCCTTTGCTTATGTCCATTTCATTAATTTCTTAGAAGTTTTATTTGATGTGACTAGATTACTACTTCCTGGTATACTTCCACGTTTTCGGTTTGTGATTATTCGCTGTGACTTTTCAACCTTTAAGTAGCGTTCTATGTATCTTAACCTATCAACTAAGAGTTATAACTACTCCCCCTCCAGTTCCACGGGGAAGTTGTAATTTCTACTTTTAAAATTAACCATTAGCTATTATCAGAAATTCGTTTAATAACCCCACTTGTTTACTTTGATGTGTAATTTTCTATAGGCTTATATATTTTAGAATTTTGGGGTGGATTGTTTTTCATCTACAAGTGAGAATGAGGCAAGTGTACTATCCAAATTGATTCTATGGACGTAGTTCAAGATTAAACAAGAATAAGACAAGTGTACTATCTAGATTGATTCTATGTACAAAATTAATAATTAATAATTTCAAAAAAAAAATAGCTTAATTAACATGTTATAACTACAGTTAATGATAGTAGTAAAATTTATAATTAATCTTCAATTATTCCATTATTAGATACAACTATTAGCTTAACTCCAATATTGATATTAGAACTATTAGCTTAACTTCAACTCTATTCAGAGTTTTATTGGATAAAGATTTGATTTTTACAACTATTAGCTTAAGTTCAACTCTAATCACTTAATGCTTATTCCAAATATTGCATTTAATATCTAGGAATGTAGCTAATATGCAGTCATGTAAGACTTGGACTCTTAATAAATAGTTAGACTCCTAATAAACTTCTCCAAACTCCTCAAAACTTGTGGATCTCTATTAAATTAACCATTAGATAACTATTAATAATTCAAATATATACCTTTAAAGGTATTCCAAATATTTTAATTTTATTATAATAGTCGTTAATCATAATTGTTTTTTCCCTCTTCACACTTTCAACTGGTTCAGTAGCTATCTTTTGAAGAATGATTTTCCTTTTTCTATTTCATATCTCATTCGTTTGTTCAATTCTTATATTCACTCACGCGTTTCTTCAATAGATATCTCCCGATCAGTGTTTTCTCACGTTGGTCAATTGAACGTGTTTCATTGAATTTTGCAATAATTTATCTTTGTATGGTTCCGTGGCCAGTGCCCACATCGGACAGCGTAGGACAAAACCCCAAAGCTAAAATTCTGAACTGTATGGAATTTGAATCTCTCAAAAGTATGAC
Organism: Pseudotsuga menziesii; assembly: GCA_001517045.1. NCBI lineage: Eukaryota > Viridiplantae > Streptophyta > Pinopsida > Pinales > Pinaceae > Pseudotsuga > Pseudotsuga menziesii. The sequence continues at coordinate 123,917 of LPNX011209535.1, read as the reverse complement.
TGCATTCGTAGAATGACACGATTTTGAATCTGACGAAACTATGAATATCTTAGAATGAAACAAAACGAAACATAGGGATGGAATTCTGAACGTGACGTATGTTTTATGACGAAACATAAGTTATAAAACATACGTCACGTTTACCATATAAGACAAAACCCCAAAGCTAAAATTCTGAACTGTATGGAATTTGAATCTCTCAAAAGTATGACTATATTCGTAGAATGACACGATTTTGAATCTGACAAAAGTATGGCTATATTCGTAGAATGACACGAATTTGAATCTCTCAAAAGTATGACTATATTCGTAGAATGAAACGAAACGAAACATAGGAATGATAAAGTTATAAAACATACGTCACGTTTACCTTATTCCTTTTGTCTGACCACGAAGAAGATAAAGTCAAATATTTAACATCACGTGGATACAAATATAGAGACACAGATCACTTATATAACATTAATTACGTGGAGAGAAAAACAGAGACACGTACTAAGTAACATAGCACATAAATTTTCCACGTTGGTATGGCATAGGTGAAAACGTGCCTTTGGAATGAGTTGTGGAAAATAACGGTAATTTGTAAAATTCCCATTTGGTTTAGTTTGTTTTTTCATTTAAATTTGCAAAAATAAATAAATTATTATCGTAGTTCCACATTCTATTTCAAACATTGAGCTCCGTGCTATTGGCCTCCTCTTACTGTATCCTTACACTTCCCTCTAGTTTTACGTGGTTCACTATTTCTCGGGTTAGGCAGGCAATAAGTTAGGGAAGCCAGATTGAACAAAACAACCTCCTATTTACTATTGACCGTTTTGGCATAATAAGATTTCATTTTTATGGGATCTAGTGAAATCCTCTCCAGGTTACCTCCTCTTTCAGACAGCAAGAAGCATGGAGGTATCGATTCACCGTTGACTATACCCAGCAGTCGAAGGGCACCATATCTTGCGGCCACCCAAGGTGCTTGTGGGGGATTTGTCATAAAGGGGCTTTCTACTTGGACTTGTTATAAGCATCTTTAGACAATCTAACAAGGATATTTAGACATAAGTAAATATAACCAATAAAGAACGAAAGCCCCTCAGCCACCTCGTAAAGCCATAACAACATCGACTCATTAATGCGCCCTCAAGGGGCATCCTAAGGAAGCAGTCGCCAGGAGCAGCACCCCTTCCGGTTTTATAGCAATTACCTCGCTTGGTTCTAGAACCAATAGCTTCCCCTCCAGGTCAAGAACCATAGCCAATAGGGCCCAGCCGAGGGATGGATGGAAGGATGAATGGTGGAATGTGTTGTTTAATCAGTTCCATTTAGTCCCTATTCACTACCTGCTCCTTACTGGTGCCATGGTAGGCTTCATTATAGCGGTTATTTAGTCCCAACCACTCTAGTTAGTGCTGCTTCATTTTAGGTCTCATCATAGCTACTATTATTATGTAATTATGCTTGCCTTACGATCTCTCTCTCTAGTTACTGAAAGTGCTTGATTTCATCACCTCAAAAAGCATATCAAAGGTAAGGTCCTAGTCCTGAGCTCATAAAAGGGAATATTATCCCAACCCTTCGGGAGATCAGGGAAGAGCTAAACACACGCCACTTCAATGAACACCAAATCTAGCATAATGACATATATAATTAATTCCTGGAATACCACTCACATTTCTAGTGTGATTCCCTATTTCTTCCATATCGAAAGTTAGATTGGCTTACTAAGGAGGGTTACACGCTCAAGGATGTTTGGTCAAGCGATTTCATTCCTCTTTCTTTCCATAATTGAAGAGGGAAGATCTGCCCGGCAGCGCTGGGCATTGCGGGATGGAACAGTGCTGAAATTATGGAATTGACTCTTTTCGGCAGGGGGGCATGCTCCAATCTAAGGAATCAAGCTCTCATTTTTGGGCATTTGGGAAAAGGTTATCTATTGTGTTAATTACATAGTTAACTGCACTCCCACTAAGGCTTTAAAAAGGATTAAACTAAGCTTTAATCCGTAGCTGCAGTGAGGTAGATGGATGCGGAGGTATGCCCAACTTGAGTTTAGTATTATTGTCGCTCAGTAAGTGTGGGACAAATTCACGGGTACCTGCCACCACAGGATCTGCATTTGGAACTCTAAGGGGTGCGACTGGGTCTCCACAGTTATCCATGCATAGGTTGTTGAATGCTCCTAGAATCTAATAGATATGTTGGCTAGCGATATTTAACAAAAAGGAACAGAAAAAATACAGAAGGAGCTAACATAATGTGAGCCCCAACCTGAGTTTATTCATTCCATTTTGTAGTGGGCATATAGGTGAAGATTAGGTCGCCCACAAATGGCACAGATAGTAAAATTTGATTGACGCTTGCTCACTTATTTTATGGATGGGACGAGGTTCACGGAATAAAACTCAATGGGGTAAGGAACATGGGTGATCCAATAGCTGGGTTGATCTGCTTATGGTTGGCTCTGGTTTAAGAGCTTGAATGAGTATGGAAATTGACATTGATTTCTAACTACTCAAAGTTGTATGCTTACCACTGCCTCCCAGTGAAAGACCTAATCCTGGTGTTGGTGAAAGATAGTAAATGAAAAGGCCTGATGGTACTGGTGCTGGATCAACAGAAGCTACTGGATCAATAGAATCATTTGCATAGGTTATAGGATCTATTGGCAGCTAGAGGAGGCTATGTGGAGGTAGAGGCTTATTGAGTTGTGAGGTTCTAAGCTAGTAAGGAGACTACATAAGTAATAGATTGCTTGGAAGACTCGGTAGAAGGGCCCGATATAACATTGGGCACCCGATTCTACTTCGTTAGAACCCCGTCTTTAAATAGGCACCACATGCGCTAATTGCCAAACTTCCTTCTCGTGTAGTTCATACGCAAATTTTCTTTTATTAGACGTCTTCATTTCAATAATAGCCCAAGTGAAGGAGCAGTAACATAGTGACTACTCATGGCCGTTACTAAAAGGTGTCCATGAACTAATTAGTCATCCTTCTCCCCCAGGCTCTAACCGCCATCCCCAAAAAGTAAATAGCCCATCTCTTACTTAAACTCAATAAGTTTGAAGGGAGGAGAATCTGCAGCCCCGCATTATGTGAACTAACTCAGTCTCTTAGCCCTAGTGGTCATCCATCCCTAAGTTAGTCAATTTTTTTCCTTGCCTATAGGTTCTTTCACTCGTGGGTGGTTCCCATGATGGTGAAGAAACCTAAAGGAACTAAGGAATACCTTAAGGAGCTCCAAAGTATAGTGCTTTAGCTAAGGGGTAGCAAGAAGGGCAAGACCTTAGTCCTTTCTATTGTACCCTAGGTGGGCCTTTGCACTTTATAAATTACCACATAGATAGTTTCTATAGGTCTTGCATAAGCTTTTTATAGCATTCCTAAGTTTATAATTAAAACATCTTAGAAAACAGGTGTGATTTAATGATCTTTGATATTTTTTTAAATATGTGGATTTAATTAACTTTGACTATGAGCCAAAAGAATTTGTTTGAGTCTTGGTTATGATTCATAAATTTAAAATGGATTACTTGCATAAATTTGTATATATAATGAAGAAAAATATAAAATTTATGTTAATTATAATGATTATGATTTTAGTAAAAGTGATATAGATTATATATATATATGGTATTGTGATAGTTTAGTTTGTTGACGCTTTAGGGATCAATCCTTACCGCAATTAATGTCATGCATTCAATTCTTTGTGTCATTTCTCTAAGTTCTTCAAAGTTAGGCACCCAGCAGGGATGGAATTTGACAGGTAAATGCCTGTCATGGGCCTATTTACCCGTCAAATACAGCTAAGATTTTTTAGAGACCGTCAAAATTTGGCTTAGAATACAGAAAACATTTCAGATTTTGATTGTTACTGATAATTTTGACGGGTGTCCGTCATTTGAAATTCCAACCCTGGCACCTAGTTATTACTAGACCACATTATATAAACCCAAGTTTTGCTTAAAACATTCAAGCAAATGTTGAAATTTAGGTACCTTAGTAAAGGTACATAAACAACTAAAAAAGAGAAAATTTTTATGGAGTTAAAAACTCCAAACCTATTTTAATATCTCTTTATCATTTGTTACATTCACTTTGGACACAGAGAGAAGGTGAGACATCATAGGGTTCTATTTCTAGAGGTACTTTGTATTTAAGGCATTCAAGTAAATGTTCAAATTTGGGTGCGTTAGTGAAGGTGCATAAACAACTAAAAAAGGGAGTTTACATGCAGTTAAAAACACCAAACTTATGTTAATATCTTATCATTTGTAGCAATCACTTTGGACATGAAGAGAAGGCGAGAGGTCATAGGATTCGATTTTTCGGAGGTATTTTCCTAGTGTTAAGTAGTAGTTTAGGAGGTCAAATGGATGTATTCTATAGGTCTCTATGATAAAGTTCCACTTAGAAAACATGAACGCAATCATTACACATAAATAATAATTCTATTACACAAAAAACCAGAATACAATGCATACATATATAGTTGGAATCAGATCCCACAAACGTAAAGGTTGACAGAATTTCTCAACGACCTCCTACAAACTCAAAACCAATTTCTAATGTAAGCATTATTTCTAACTTCCCCCTTTAATGCTTACATTGAAAAACTTAGAATATTAAAACACAAATTACAATATTATAACTTTTTTCATTGTCTAATTGGTCTTCATCAACAATCATACCCACTTTGACGCCTTCTTGTTTACGCTCTTTCTTCTCCACAACTTTGAGCTTTCCTCTTGACTCATTTAAGGCATAAAAAATTCTGACCATCATTGATGTACTTTGCAAAATTGATGATTATTGACCTCTCGAATGCCAATTTCGATACTGAAGCACTATATCGATACACTTCCATCTACGAATATTTAGCTTTTGGCTATCCGCAGTTATCTAGGACAATGATTTGGTTACTGAATGTCTTCAGCAGTAAATTACACGAGTTGACCTTGCCTAAAATAACATATAACTTGTACGCTCTCGGAGCATGATGAGTCACATTAGCTTCACCTTGTTAAGAACAATATGTAACTAATGCTACCAGAGCACGACGGGTGACAATAACATATAACAAACTTAGACATAATTAACTTAGTCATATGTTCTCACCTTGTACAGAAACACCAATTTGAATTATGTTAGTCTATTCAATAATTGGCCAATTATTTGTGATTTTCAATCATTTGATTTTACAAAATTTCACACTACAATAAAATAATAACAAATCCATAACTAGACATATAAGAAAATTGCACACTTCATGAAACAACAAATTTCAAACATAGGTCTGTAGCTTCCCAAATGAACACATATGCTGATCATCATTCTCATAAGCATTCTAAAATTCCCAATGGTGAAGATCCATTTGTAATCTTCATTAACGAAGGATTCATAGCATAAAAGCATTAAAGGTTAGTGAACGACAATGGATCAATGTGCTAAGAGAAATTTATAATATGGAATTAAATTTAGGGGATGATAATAATGTAGATGGTTATAAAATGACCAATTTTGGGAAGTTTAATGGGTAAGAATGAATCAAGGTTAAGGTTACTAAATGTTGCACACATGCAACGTTTCAACAATTATTGTAGAAGGACATCATCAACATACACTATGCAGCTCATTAGCATCATCCTAATCAAATTTAGAATGGACAGAAGCCTTAATTTTTTACAATCCCATGAATTTTAAAGGAAACCTACATAAATCCACATGACTAAAGTCTTAAAATACATGCAGTTGTACTAGCCAATGGACCATTAACTTTATATGAAGCATTCAAGTCTCACAACCACATTTTTTCTCCAAAAATTCCAATTGGTCTCTTTACATTTTAAGGATCATTCAATAGCCCCATATTTGTATTCCACGTACCACTGCATGAGATGGAGCATTCACATGAAGAACTATATGTTTGAGGACCTATGTTTGGATTATAAAAGAAAGCCATAAGAATGCATTTCATAAGAGAAATATAGAGCAAGGTTATGATGCAAAAATTAGTTGAGATCATCTTTCACACTCTTTTTTACCATTATTTTCCACCATGAAACCCCCTTGAATTCTTCATCAAGAATAAATCCTTTTCTTCTCATCATTCTAAGAGGATTTTTGGCTACAATTTAAGTTGCATTCTTTTAGGTTATAGGGGTTCTCGAAGGTTGGAAAAGAAAAGAAAAAAAATAATGATGGAGGGATTTCTATGGGTCATAACTTTTGACTTGACTATATGTTTGGGCTCAAATTTAATAGGTAGTTGTGTTTTGAATTGTTCACTGCAGTGACTGATTAGGCCTTTTTTCAACACTTTTCTAGCGAAAAATTCCTTCATATCGAGACTCAAATTGGGGTTTTAATGTTTTTGTGGGATTTTTAAAATTTTTAATTATTAATTATCTCTTAGTTTATGCACCTAATAAAACAAGAGAATTGACAAATAGTGTTTCTCTAGTTAGATTCTAGTCAGTGGTCAATTTTAGATTGACACGAGAATTTTCTAAAAACAACAGATTTCAAAAATCTCAGACTTCAAAAATATTAAACTTCAAAATTCTCAGACTTTGAAAATATAAGATAATAGTTATAAAGGGGTTGAAACTTCATTGTAATAGTTAGGATGGATTAGGAATAAAATGTAGTTTTTTTTCTATTCTTGTGTGTTTGCTTGGTTTTTAGATCTCATGAATGAATTTAAATTTTATTGTCTACATCATCTGGCATCAAAGCACGAATATGGGTGGGAGAGGAAGAAGAAGAATGGGCCTTGCTCATATGCCTAAAGATATGCAAAACCTCCAAAGGCAAGTACAAAATCTTACAAATGTGCTATCTAATCAAATAATTATACGAAGAGAAGTGTCTGATGATGGGACAATCCAAGGAGATGTAGATCAACATATAGAACGTGAAGAAGAAGAGGTAGGGAACATGAATTTTGAAGAAATGATGTTCAAGGCTCTAGAAGGGAGAAATGAGCGGATCAAATGAAAGTTTTAGAATATGCAGAGAGTCTTAAACTTGAGGATTTAATAGATTAGCTAAACTCCATGGAATTTTTTTTTTAATGGAAGTCTATGCCATAGGAAAATAAGATGAAATTTGCATTCACCAAGTTGAAGGATAACACCATGATTTTTGTGGGATCATGTGAAGAAAGACATAACAAAAAAGGAAAAGACAGAATTAGGACCTGGAATAAGATGGAAAAAAATTGCAAGAGAATTTTTTGCCATTAAACTATGAATATACCCTCTTTTCATAGATTTTAGAACTTGAACCAAAACTTGTCCATCATGGAGGAATTCACACGCGAGTTTTATCATTTTTATATTTGTGTAGATCACCAAGAAATTGATGAGAAAATGGATGCAAGGTATGTGAATTGTTTGATATTTTCTATTCAAGATGAATTGAGCATGCATAGGGTTCATAGTGTGGAAGAGGTATACTAATTATCCCTAAAGGATGAAGAAAAAAAACAACAATTTGCTAAAAGGAATAGAGAAGCAAGGAGGGGTACATTGTCTACCTCATGGGGTGGTTTTAATTATGGCACAGGAAAACAATCCCAAGGAGATGAGAAAGCATAAGATACTTGACAAGATAACCAAAACCAACCATTAGGAAGAGGATTTTAGAGGGGTAGAGGTTACAATGGTGGTAGAGGAAGACCTTATTAGTGTTTTAGGTGTGGTATAGAGGATCATCGAGAATTTGAATGCTCAAATTATAACATGAAATATACAAATCAAGAACATCGACCTAATTTAAACTTGGTCCAAGATGAGAATGAAGAAAGAGGAGTTGAATCTAAACTCCTGCCTGATATGGCGGAAAACCTAATGATACATAGGTCAATGATGATTCCTAGAAAGAACAAAGGAAGAGTAGAAATAATGAATATCCATGGCTTTGGACAAATATTTTTCGAACCAAGTCCAACTTGGGGGGGAATGTATGTCAATTTATTGTTCATAGTGGTACTTGTGAGAATATGGTTTCCAAAGTGATGGTATAGAATTTGAAATTGTGATGTCAAACACATCCCCATCCTCACCGAATTGCATGGTTAAAAAATGGGAATGAAGTCACCATCAATAAAAGATGTTTGATCAACTTTTCCATCAATAATACTTATAAAGATGAAGTATGGTGTGATGTCATTCTGAGTTATGCATGCCATTTGTTATTGGGGATTCCTTGGAAAGATTATAGAAAATTCATGATGATGGAGGAAATAATACGTACACCTTTTGGAAGGATGGATCAAAAGTTACTTTATTGCCCCTTAAAGATGAAGGGAAAGCTTAGAATATGTTGTCAGAAGAGAACTTGTTAAAGAAATGAACGAAATAATATTTTTTTGTGCATTAATAGTGCAAAAGGAGTTGAGGAAGAGATACCAATACTTTTTGAAGTGGCCAAGGTACTAGAAGACTATGTTGATGTTATCCCTAATGAATTATCTGATGGCCTTCCACCAAAGAGGGATAATCAAAATCACATTGATCTAATCCTAGGATCATATTTACCTAATCAGGAAGCCTATAGGAAGAGTCCTACATAACATGCAGAGCTCAACCGACAAGTAACAAAGATTATAAAGAAAGGTGTGGTAAGAGAAAGCATGAGTCCCTGTGTTGTACTAGCATAGTTGACTCCAAAAAATATAATATGTAGAGGATGTGCATAAATAGTGAAGAAATAGATGAAATTACCATCAAATATTTGTTTCCTATAACACACTTAGACGACATGATGTATATGCTAGCCAAAAATAAATATTTTAGTAAATTGATTTATGAAGTGGATACCATCATATCCGAATTCACAAAGGGGATAATTGAGAACTTCCTTCAAGACTAGGTATGGACTATATGAATGGATGGTGATGCCATTTAGGTTATCCAATGCACCTAGTACCTTCATGCGGTTGATGAACACTACGCTTTGATCTTATATTGGTAAGTTTGTTGTCATTTATTCATATGGAATTCTAGTTTTTAGTAAAAACAAAAAAGATCACTTGCAAAATTTAAATATTATATTGCATACGTTGAAAAAACATCAAATTTATGCAAACCTAAAGAAATGTAAGTCATTATAAGAAATTTTGGTGTTTTTGGGTTTTGTCATCTCAACATAAGGAGTTAAGATGGATTTAGACAAGGTCAGAGCAATTTTGGAGTGGCCTAATCCTTGGAGCATAATAGAGGCAAGAAGTTTTAATGGAATGGTGTTGGTGTACTTTCAGTCGACCGAGGTCCAGATCCCTTGTTCGTAAAAAAACCCAAGATATTGTCCTAACTTAGGAGAATTCTGAAGGCAATACCTGCGACACAAATGAAGTCTCACTGGAGATATCTTATGGTAACTAACAAAACTAGGTTTCTACAGTTATTGAGGGGGATTTCCTTATCATACTCGCATCAAGTCACTTGACCAAAACCCAAGAATTACTCTTCTATTCTTATATATTCATTCAATACAATATACTATAGATCCGTCAACATATATAATAGAATATAACATAAATCATTAACACATATTTAGATCAATAGATGTGCAACACACACACACACACACATAAGCATATAAGTTCATTCATAATAGATTATGCTCGACCCATTTAGATCCGTTCATTCACAACAAATATGCATTCGATAGAAACACAGATATCAGACACACACAGAGACAAAATATAACGTGGAAACCCATCGAGGAAAAAAAAGAAAGGTTCTCTTCATCTAGCATGAGAAATGGTTTGGCACATTTGGTTTGTGCACTCATCTTGTAGACCCTTCTTTGAATATTCTTTACAATTCATACATTCTTCTCTCATCTCATGCTCTCTCTCTCTCTCTCTCTCTCTCTCTCTCTCTCTCTCTCTCTACATTTATTTCTTATTCTTCTTAACCTTAGTAAAAAATACTCCTATCACTAAGCCCCCCCCCACACATCTCGGGTTGGTGCTTTTATAAGCTTTTCTTCTTTTACACTTCTTGAATTCAACTGTCGATCGAATCTAAACTATGAGTTGACATGATGTAATTCTATTTTAATACATCTCATTACTTATAAAAATAATCACTATCGACCCAAATTACAATCATGTTTTATTACTAAAAGAAAGCTTTTAGTCTAACTACCTCTTTTCCGAAAATAGGTATAATATCCCAAATTTTGGACCTAACACTTATAGGCATGAGCCTATTGATTATGATGTTATCTTGATGTTTTGTTTTGATATATTGGGTTGAATACCCCACTGCATATGAACATGATGATTTTTTTTATATATTGGGCATAAGCCAATTATTGATGATATATATATGCTTGTTTGTGTTGGGAGTGGACCTTGAAGCACATGATTGATGATATGTTTTGTGTTGAGTGAGGTGCTCTAGAGCGCATGGGTAATTAACTTTTTTTGTTGAGCGAGGAGCTCTGGAGCACATGGGTAATTAATGTTTTTTGTTGAGCGAGGAGCTCTAGAGCACATGGGTAATTAATATTTTGTGTTGAGAAAGAAGCTCTTGAGCACATGAATACTTACATTTGTGTTGAGAGAGAAGCTCTGAAACACATTAATAGATAATTGGAAGTGTTGGGCATAAGCCATGGAGCCTTCCATGTTGATGTTGAGCATAATCTCTAGAACATTAGATCCTTGGTCATTGTATCCCTAGGTGTATCGTACAAGTACATCCTAGCATTAGTGTTGAGCAAAGAGATCTAGAATTTCACTAAGTTTGTAACTCCTTGTTTTAGCGTTGAGTATGGGATCTAGTAAGAACTAGGAGTCACTGAAAAGAAATTAATAATTTCTGAGTGAAAACGAATCGAGAAAAATATTGATCTCATCATACTTATTTATAAGTGATTAAATGAAATTTTGAATTTCTATATTCCCATCAAGTACTGAAGAACTACCATGTTATATGAGGGAATCTAACATGCAAGGATGTTTAGAGTTTCCTATCCTAGTAAACTTAACCATATGCCTATTTTGACCTTAATGAAGAAGTGTCATTAAGTCTAGGGATCATGGTATACGAATACCCAAAGACAATGTTAACAAAAGTTATATTATTATGTATTTTATAAATAGTATGTATAAAGAAATAATTATAGAAATAATATAAATAAATGTAAAATAAGGAAAACATCCATCAATTATTATTTATTATTAAAAAGATAATAAATAGTACAATACCTAAAAAAGTCTAATTAAGAACTGGTTGAAAGTTCCTAAGTTAAAAGTATAAAAAAATACCCAAATTAATTAAAAAGGGTTAAATCAAGAAATCAAGGTTTCTTGATTTAACTACCCCTTTGATTGAAAATTCTATCTATAAAGTCTCAATCCAAGGAAAGGCTTGGGGTTCTAATCTATCTTTGGAGAGTCATTGTTCTTCCTGTTTTCTCTCAAGTGAATTCTTGGAGAACATTTTCCTGGAAGGAAAAAGGAGAACTGATCCAAACCTGATATACTAGATAGGAAACCTTACCTTATGAGCTCTAAGCTACTTTCATGTTTGTTACGGAGAGAAATTCCTATGGCTTGGGGTACCACAACAGACACCTAGACTCCAGAAATCAATCTTTCCCAATATGCAATAGAAATAAACAATCTAACACTAAAGGATCGAACCTCGTACCTTATTCCGGACAGTTGCAGTAGATCCCCGTTGAGCTTTCCAATCTTCAGCTTGAATTGTTATAGCACGTCCTCAACAACAAGTAAACAATACAAGCATACTATATTTCATGGTGTTAGATCTATTCTAGCATATATAATCAATAATGTAAAAGCATTTGACATATTCCAATGGAAACAATATTCATTCAAATACACATTACTGGACAGGAAAAGATATTTCTATTAATAAGAATCAGAGATTACAAGTGACAACCTCTGATGGCACGTCTGCGAATCGGAGAAACTGAATCCCCCACTTGGGCCTCCACCACCTCAATCCTCCATCACTTCGATAGCAAGCTTACTAACAAAGGGAAAGCTTGGGAAGAACACAACAGTGCTCCAAGGGACAAACGGATGCAGAATCAAGCATAAATCTTGGCAACAATGGACTATAGTTTCGATGCTCTCAAGTTTCTCTTATGCTTTCAATGTACCAATGGGTTCCTTATATAGTTCTTCAAAGGGATACTGAAGGGTCGAATCTGTGCGACCTCAAGGCATATGGAAGGCCAGGAGTCATATGAATCGGATCCAAGTCAAGGAACAGTCCAAAAGGATTTGGATTTATGTGCACATCTCGATGTACGCGACTATAGGGGAAATATCCATGTATGTACGCGGATATCGAGGGAAAAGCTGCGTATATCAATATTCTAATGTTTTTAGGGATGATCAAGGTAACATCAAAAGATATAAAGTGGTCCAAAGGGGCTAATGAGTCTGCAGCGGGACAAGGGAAGGCCATACAATGTGTGATTCACTTAGTGTGGTGAAATCCGCTATAACAATGTTGGAGTCTAGCTCGTGGAGATCTGTATTGAAACCAGGGAAGGTTCTGGGTCATGGTTGGGTGGAACGTGGTAGTTCCCAAGTGATTCGGACATCTAGTATAGAGGTCAGATCTTCCTATGAATTGTTAATGCTGGTTATTTTATTGTGCAGGTTCAACCATTAAAGAAGCTTCAGATTACAGGTATGAGATCCTAGACTACCTATTCTATTTTTCTAGAATAAAAGTTGGCTGAATTAGGCAAGGGTTCACATTATATGTTCTAACCCTATGTGTTTGATTTCTGTTTAAATATTCTAGGGTTTACATTTTAAATTATAACCCTAGATTGTACTTTACTTCTTATGGTAGATTTATCCAGGGTTTATTCATTTAGTTCACTTCTGCAATCTTAATTAATTTATAAATGTTTATCAAAGGTTTTGCACCCTAGTTTTATTCCTGTATTACTTTTACTATTGAAACTGTGTTAATTGCAAACTAGGTTTATTTCAAATCTATTACCTATCTGTTCTATGTCCTATTTACTCTATTGACAGATTTCATTTGTTAGCAAAGCCATGTTTCAACTAAAACCTAGATTTAATTTAGTATCATCTAAATATATTAACAAGAAAACTAATTAATTTACTATTATATAACTAGTATACTATATGTGTGTGTGTGTGTGTGTGTGTGTGTGTGTGTCCTATTTACTCTACTGACAGATTTCATTTGTTAGTAGAGCCATGTTTCAACTAAAACCTAGATTTAATTTAGTATCATCTAAATATATTAACAAGAAAACTAATTAATTTACTATTATATAACCAGTATACTATATATATATATATATATATACACACACACTAACCGTTAAAGAAACATAATTACAAATCAAATCTACAACATAATATTTACATCTAAGAATAGATACACTAACCATTAAAGAAATATAATTACAAATCAAATCTACAACATAATATTTACGTCTAAGTATAGATCATAAACATTCCATATTAAGTCAATTTAAAGACCATCAAAGACGTTTCAAGGTCTACATAAACAAACTCCTATTAATAACCAAATCATTTCCACTAAAATAAACATTATCATCATTAAATAAACAAAACAAGTATCGAGACCATTCATTGGTCTGTGCTCTAGTTCCTTTTCCAAATCAAATTTCACTGCCCTATAATATTACAAATTTACATAACCAAAACCATATGCCATAAATCAAAATCGTTACATCTAATTTTACTCACAACCATCATATCAACGAGGTCACCGGATTGAGTCCTGTGGACACATAGAATGCCCAAATAAGAACCCACATTATTATTTATATGTAGTAATCATTTAAATAAATAAGCCTTCATTTTATATAAAACAATTAAAACCATGTAATTACATTGAGGTCGCAGGAATGGATCTTGTAGACGACGATTGCCTTTTTCACTTACATCAACTACGATGCCCTTTGTATTAAAATCTACAACAAACATTAATACACAGGAGCCAAGTTATAAACCCCATTGTAATCTTTTACACGGTCCAAGTAATTATACAAAGAGATGGCAGGAATCAAATTCTGTGGGCACTTAAGCCCCAAATCGCAACCACCCAATTTTACAAACTCATTGTATCAGCAACAACCAGGATTCGAATCCTGTAGAATCATTCTACATTTATCAATGCCATGCTATACACCAAGTGTATGTGGGTTGTAACATTAAATAAATTCGCTATGGCGAGGTCATGAGAACCTCACCCTTCTGCACCTACGCAGTAAGCATGGCCTCATTCACATTAAATAAATACATAGTACCCTAAAATAAAACCAGAGATATCTTATGCCCTGTCAACAAATCAACCTATAGCAATGATATCCATCTAGGGTTTACACCCACGTTTCTTTTAAAATCCACTTTACATATTAATAATTGAAACAGTAAAGTATGCAACCATCCGAGCTATCACAACATGGAGAGAGCTCATTCCATTCATGGCATGGCCTCAACCATACGCTGTCACAATCTTACAGCTAAGAGGATTAATGGAAGCAAAATACACAGACCAACCATGAATGCGAATGCCACATAAAAACTCAATTCTTAAATAACAACAACACAACCTAAATTTATTTACACAGTAACTATTAAAGTCTTCAATTGAGTTTACACAGTCATCCAATGGCCATGGCACCATTTCAAGCAATGGTGTTGCCTTGGTCTTATTTTCATAAACAAAACACGTTTAAAAAGTTACACACAGAGCCGGTCCAAAATGTACCAAGGCTCCCATTGTTCAATTTCCAACAAGTATCATTTAAATACAAACCCAAATCTTTGCAAACCCAAGCCTGAAGGAAAATCGAAAACCCCACAGTAAAACCCCAACCAGCAACGTGATGCAATTCAGACCCACCCATAAAGCTGAGAGGGGACAAGTGTAAGCTTGTGTAACATGCTTACCATGTATATTATGGCATCACCCATGAACTGGTTGCGAAGCTCTGAGCTATGTTTCTCCTTGCCAACCTTGTCACCTGCAACCACTAAGCAACAAAGGATGAGAAGTATGAAATCTGAATGAGCCACAAAAAAAACATCAAATGTTGTAAAACCAAATGAGGCCATACCTTCGATAATTTGGAAGCCACCTTCACCACACTGCGTAGATCTGAGAGCCAACAACCGACGAAACCAAATGACTAAGTCCTTCGTGGAGCCAAGCCCTAAGCTTGGGCTGCTCCGAACCCCAAGGCGTATTAATGGCGCCATCCTGTGACCCACTATCAAACTTCTAAAACCCACTCTTCTATAGTTTAGAATCGACCCAATATCGTTTGTCTCCATGTTATGCAGGAGCGTTAAAAACCCCATCGTGTAACGTTGAAATATGGTATAATTCTCCACCCAAAGCTTAATACAAGGTATAGTATTACATACAATGTATACAATAGGCTTAAGCCTTAAACCATTGCTTATTCATTTCGCTAAGCATTAAGATTAGAACCATGGCATATGAAATATGCCATGATAAACTTGTTAACTAAAAAGTCCAGAATTGGGTTTTAACCAATGTTTATAAACCTGCCAATAGCAATACAACTATATGTTAAGACTTTAAATAAAATAAATATGTAGAACAATTATGCTAGGTTATGAATAGTTGCTAATAATCACAATAGGAAAATTAAGTGTCACTTAGATAATCAATCTAGGTCATACAAATATTAAACATGGTAATTAGATCGCCACTAACCTAAGACTATAAGACACATTAAGAACAACCGGTAGGTGTATTAATGATAAAAAATGTTCATCACCTTGTAACGAGTCTCGTCGCTAAATGTAAGCTGAATGTACACTGAAAGAAGTTCCTTAGTTCAAACTGAAATAAGTAAGATTGCTAGATAAGTAGGAACTTTTACCTCTCAGGAAGTTCCATGGGAGAACTAGTCCTACCACTCCGCCCACTTTGTTTTTAAGAACAAAGATACGTTAGAACCATGTAAACCTTAAGTAAACACATTCTGAATTTAACAAAGCATATCATCAAGTAACAACACATACACAACAACGCATAACCATAAGAATAATGTAGTAATCAACACTATGACATCCTAAGTAAAACACAGTATTAATCATAACTGAAAGTAAGATGATAGAACATAAGAACAACTTACGACCAAACAGTGGTACATTTCGTGTACGTTATATTTCGCAAGTTCAATAATGTCCAACATAGGTAGTTTTTACTAGCCTAATTTTATTTTTTTTTCAATTTTTGGGGACATTACAATAGGTCAGCTCCTCATCTCAACCTGCTTTCTTCCTCTTCTATTGCGGATCCTTCTGTCGCTATATTTTCTTTTCTTGTGACCAAAATCTTCATCTTTTCGATAATTATTCTGTCTAAATTTTTCCCCAACACTCACCTATGGCTCAGTGTGAGCCACATCAGTCTGAAATCTATGTTAGTGCGATCTTTCTCTAAAAATCCTAAAATATTTTCACAACTTGTTGGGTTTCTTGTCACATTTCTTCCTTGTCTTCAATTTTTCTACAATTTCAGAACTCATGTGTTTCTAAGTTGTTAGTCCTGTTTACCCCAATAATTTTCACACCTTTCCATGCACATCTTGAATAATACATATTACCTTTTCTTCCTCTACCTACAACTCTGTGACCGAATTCGTTCTTTTTTGCTGTTGGGTTCGCAGTTTGGCTACTTCCTAATGTAATTTCTTCATGTCAGTAGCCTTGGCCATTTTCTCCACTGCCGACAATTTCTTTAGGTCATTCTTTAGCTTGTTAAATTATTCCTCCACAGTATGCAATTTCTTTGTAACTTGTTCCAGGTCTTCGTCGCCAATCAAGGCTTCCCATGACTGTGAAACTTGTTTGACTAATTTAGCATATATTTCTTCTACCTCTTCAATATTTTGCATGGCCATAGTTGTTTCCTTCTTTCTCTCTTCCAGTACCTCTGGTGGTGTACTGGGTATGATCTTCGATTCCAACTCCGCAACTCTCTTCCGGAGGTCCTTGGTGATCTCACCTAGTATGAAGACTTTTGTTATGAACATCTCTGTTGTGACCTTCATCCATGAACTATCTACAATTCAATGTGACAACTACTTCGATTCACTTCCTATCATCTTTCCAGGCCTTTGATTTATTTTCAGTCTCCTTGACTAAGTTCTTTAGCGTTGACAAAATTTTCTTTAATGACTTTAGTTGATCAAAGATATTACATTCTCGTGTCTTCATCTCTTCCACTATACCATGTTGAATGGTATGCAATTGATACATAGGGACTGTAGAAAAATAAAAAGCTACATCACCAAGGTCCTTTACCACTACATTAATTAGATCTGACATTCCCAAGTCTATTGCTTGACCAACGACTTGGAGCTTTGTTCATGGGTTTATCAACGATACCTCGACATGTCACTCTTTAGATGTGCCATATTGGTCCTACAAGACGGTTGAGTATGGATTTTGTTCAACCATTATTCTTACTTATTTTACATCATTACAAAGCGTTTATAGTAAATTAGTAATACTACTTGCCAATTCTATGTGTCTTGCATCTATATTCTTTCATCTCTCATTATATATTTCTTCCATTCTATATGATATCAAGTTATAACCATAATTTGTAATACTAATGATCCTAGATGATATGTCGGCCTTCCTCTTCTTCCAACTCGTTTTCAATTCTTTTCTTTTATCCCCCATCCATGAATCTGTTGTGGTCGCACTAGATTCATCCTTACTGCTGAAGGGAGAGCTTTGCGAGTTGTATTCAACTGGTGGATCTTCCCCCTGGTCTCCATTCTTCTTAATCAATGGGTCATCCTATTGCGGTTCCTCTTCTGTAGAGATTTGATCCTTTACGACAGGTTCTTTCCACTCTTCAGGACAGTCTTGAATAATTGCATCAATTTTAGTAGAAGATAGTTGAAACCATGTGGCTAAACATTGCTTATGTGGGTGTTTTCATGACTCTAAAAAAATGCGATGGGTCCCAACAGAGAATATGATAATGTTACGAAACCATTTGATAGTTTCCTTAGTGATTCTAACCTGATTCCTAACAAAATTCCTAAGTGCCTCTCCTTGTAGGAAAAAATCAATATTATTATCTTTCTTCCTTTGTGGGTTCTCTTTGGAAAACCAGGGATTCTGGTATCGAGCTCCTCAACATGGGACCAAGACATCTAGCCCTTGGTAGTTCGGTGGTTCTGGCTATGCAACAAAAGAAATCAAAATTAATAGCCATGAGTATTTAACCACTTATACTATGAAACGAGAACTTTATACTAAGAACGAGAACTCTAGCCATAAAAACAATGATTTTTGCATAAAATCCACCAAAAACACCCTCCAAATAGAAAAGTGTTGATTCCAGTATACACAGTTTTTTTTCGAGGTAAAAAATAGAGCCATGTCCTAAACATCCCATATTGTTGTTTACAAAAACTTTAAAATCAACCCCTAAATTAGAAAAATATTTTTTTCGTCAAGAGATAAATTACGACTTTTTTTTAAACTTCCATATTAAACAAAAACAAAAAGTCCATCAATAATTTCACCACTCTAACCATATAAATCAAAGAAATTATGATGCAATTCATAATGAAATCATTTATTAGACCATACAAGAACAAATGATTCATGAATATATTAAAAAATTCATTTAGAGTTTCAATTACATACATCATGCTAATAAAAA
>LPNX011209535.1:71960-104902 GCA_001517045.1 Pseudotsuga menziesii | reverse complement strand
CCACACATTCCTTGGATTCCTCCTAATCATGATCTTTTGCAACCGTATCCCATTCTTCATAAGAAGAAGTCATGTGAGACATATAATCACACTAAACAAATTGCATTTGGTACAATTATAATTGTCTCTCTCTACTTCATTTTTTTTATCCAAAAAAACATCCCATTTAAGTCTTAGGACATGAATTCGCCCCAAAGACATTATCAAAATCAGATGGGCTTATTATCTAGAGCTATCAAATAGTTCGAGCCAACCTTGTTGGCATGCCAACAACTCCCCTTGATTTTTGTAAAATCAAAAGGAGCTCCCATGTAAATTTTGTAAATATATAATTTTTATTTTCTTTATCTTATTTATCTTGTTTTGGTAGGTGGGTTTTTGGATTTCTTTCTTCGATTCTTTGTCTTTTGCCGTGTTTGTTCTTTGTCTTGGCTTTCAATTGTATAAGGATTTGGTGATTTGGATATCTTTGTAGTTGGCATCTTTTGGCACTTTGGATTTGACTTGGTTGGTTTTATATGATGCTTAGACAATTGTAAGAAATCTTAGTTTGTTGGAGTATTTGCAATATAACAACTAAACATGATAAATTAACTGAAACACTCAATATTTTCATGTATAATTTAAAAAATGGAGATGAGCTAATCTTTATAAATAAATAAAATAAAATAAAATACTTTATTATAAATATGAAGACACCCTTTCGGAATTTTAGGTACAAGATTTATATTTAATTAAAAGGACTTTCAATTTTATAATACTTTAATATTATATAAAAGTATTATGTTATAAACTTTCATTACTCATTAATAATCCCTTTTACCTCCTTATTCATAAAAGGTATCGTCCATACAGAATTTCGAAGGTGTTATTCATAAAAGGTGTCGTTCATATAGAATTACATAGGTGTGAAATTTGTGTTTATTAAAAGATCCCTCATATTTAATAAAGTTTCCAAATCACCGAATTGACTCCTTTCTATTTGACTTATGCATTGATTGATATGGTATACCCGCTATTTCATCAAAGTTTGATTTTCATTATACATCTTTCAAATTTTAAGGAAATCAAAGTTTATGTTTTTTTTTACACATCCGCATGCTTTAAATGATCATTCTATTATGAGTTTAGTTCTACTTTTGGAAGTTTACTTTGAATTTTTATACCCGTGTGGTGAGTTACGTAGTGGTGGAGTGGCGGCGGAGGTGGGCGGCAGAGGTGGTTTGTAAACGGGTGGTGCGATTCTCAGAATCGTGCCGCTCCTCTGGCTTTGAGACCGGCGGCCCAGACCCATACGTTGCGAGCATTAAGAAGGCTAACTGTCGTGGCAGTGTTGACGAGATCTCTCTGCTTTGCTTTGAGAGGCCCTGCGTAAGAAGAGAGCGACGAAATGCAGAGCTGCGGATAACGAGTCACATTGCAAGAAGTTTTGATGAATACCGCTATATCAGTGTGATTATAGTACACGTCCTGAGTTGCTGCTGCTACCAGTGAAGGCAGTATGTACACAGAAAATAAAATAACAGAAAGAATAGCCACTAATTGATCCATGGCGATTCTAACTTGTAAAACTAAAAACTAAGCAAATGCGAATAGATTAAGCAATGGAAGAGATTTGCATTTGCAGGGCTCTGGTTTTGCTGTGTTATAAGTAGGGAGGTTGGAGACACTTGTAGAGGTATATTTTCATTGGCCCGCACCCGGTTTCGGCTGCTAAAAGTCGGTGACACTATATTTGACTTGCATTAATGTCCCTGAGTATCTTGTAACGTGTCCCCACTCTCAAACCGACTCACAGATAACCGGCCAGCTCAGAAATTGGGATAGGGTTATATATATATAAATGAAAATACTTTAATCTAACATCCTTAAGGTTCATCGAAAGTTTCATTATGATTTTTTTTTTAATTAAGGATTTAAGTCATTTTAAGATAATTGATAAGTTCATGGAAAGTTTGATTGTAATTTTTTTTAGTTTTAAGATAATTGAGAACATAAAAAATAAATAAATAATCGAAGATGGAAGTTCATTTTAGGAAAAATCATCCAATAAAGTATTGAGATGGATTAAACTGTTTTTAGATAAATATTTTAATAATACGAAATTATGAGATGTCAAAAAGTTTTGAACTTCACTTTAAGAAAAAATATTATTTTAATCTTAAATTTATCCAAAGTAGTTATCTACATTAAATTATTTTAAATACAATTTTTTTATAATATAAAAATTAAAGATACTTGTTTTTTGAAATTATGATGAATTTATTTTATTATTTTAAATACAAACTTTTTATAATATAAAAATTTAAGATATTTGTTTTTTTGAAATTATGATGATTTTATTCTATAATTTTTTCCAGTATAATAATGCATAAAAACAAAACAATTCTTTGAAAATTGGGATAGAGTAGATATTTTGTTGTACTTTGTTGATGCATGTTTTTTATTTTATTATTGTTCTTTTCATATCTTAAAGTCTTTTTCTCTTATCCATATGGGATTGCGTGCTTTTGCATCATGGTTTTTTTTTAACCTTTTTGATAAGGCAACTTACCTCGTCCATAATTTCCAGGTTCATAATTAACCTTTGTAATACTTGTAAATTTAGTTGTTTTAATGCTTATTGATTAGTGGGGTCTTTAATTCTTTGAGTATTCAATCCAATTGGTTGATTCTAAATGGTTTATCATATTTTAGTAACAAGTTGTTACGTAGATGTGTTTTTTAATATTTGTATATATTTTAGGTATAGGTTGTTTGTTTGTTTTGTTTTTAAATTTTTGTATATATTTTAGCTATAGGTAAAAGTCTAATATATAGCTTCATTAATGAGATTTATGAATATGTTTTAATAAATGAAAATAGTGAAGGAAAACATAGTTAGATGTTGACTTAAAATGCAGTGGTTAAAAAATTAAGATATAAAGAAAAATATTTGAAATGGGTAACATAAAAGACCCAATGGAAGACGACATTGATGTCAAGAAGAAATCCAGCTCCATAAAATTCCAATTTAGATGAAGAATTTGTCTTACATGATATTGTTGATTAGTTTCGTTTTTTGAATAAAATGTTAAATTTGACAATTTTTTGATAAGATATATTAGTAATGTTTTGACTTTCAAACTTTATTTTAGAAATAAAATTTCTATATATAATGTTTTTAATATGTCATTTACAAATATATGTTATAGTTTTTCTTAAATTTATGTGAATCTTCACCTTTTGCAAAATAATATGAAATAGTATCATTTTTATACAAAAAATCTCTGAAAATTCATTGAAAATGGTTTTAAATGTCTTTATTTTCTGGATTTTTTAACAATTTTGTCAATAAAATTATCTTATTTTGACCATAAAAATGTTTTATTTTAAATAAAAGATTGCAAAATGTATATGTTTTTCATTATAACTTGCTTCTAAATATATCTTATTTTATTAAATTTCTAAAAAACACACTTGGAAATAGAAATTAAAAATATTTTACCTCAAAAAAATGCCTCAAAATGCCTCAACGGCTCAAAAAAATGCCTCAAAATGAAAATGTGTGTTACTGGTATCAACCCTTTTTGAAACGCACGTAAAAATAGCTACTAAAATTAGGAGAGAGAAAAACGAGAACTGTGTCGAGTTCTCGTTTCATAGTATAAGAGGTTAGTTAAAGGGGTTACCATTTTCTTATGCATCCTCATCATCTACTAATATCTCATTCAACAGATAGGTTGACTAGTTCATCTGGACACCCGTTGTGCACTTCTCTGCCGCAACAATTGTTCCGTTGGTGCATTGGTTTGGTTTCATATTTACAAGAAGTTTGTTGGATATAACCTTGGTTGTAAACCAAATGATTGTGTCATTTATGGAGATCATGGAAAATCCTCTTTTATCCCTCATCAAATCATACTTCTCTTTCATTATGGTCGTCAAAGCTGTATCTTAGTCTTTCCTAGTGAAAAATGGTGTTGGGTCAAATCCTTGAAAGGGGAGCCCTGTAATAGATGTTATAGCTCGACATCCACTGAGATTTTCCTGTTAAGCCATAGACATCCACCATGAAAAAATACCAGCAACTATTTCATACAGGCATTACCTTTTGTTGTGTGGCCAAAATGTGGCATGTGGATTAACAACAACAGTCCAGATTTATCCAATCTTCTCTCCCATTCCATCGAAGCTATGTGGATAGGGACATCATTAGTTTCCCTAATAGTGGCAATGTATCTTTTCATCGCAATATCCAGGAACTTTCGAAGGCCATGGTCAATTAATCCCTTCTTCTGCAAATTGGGAATAATATTCGTCATTACCCAAACTCCTTTAGGTATTGCTATCATGACCAACGGATACTTGGCATTTTTACCAACAATGACCTTCAGTGTGTCTACTAGCCTCGAAGGGACATATTTTAGCTACATGGATGCATATCTTGTTACTTCATCATCTGGTGGAGGTGTTGTTGCTCGTGGTTTTCAATTGGATCCACAACTAGAATGTTTCCTCTTTGATGTACTAGGTTGGTTTGGTCGTAAAATCACTTTAATCATTAGGGCTCTGGTTGTGAAACAACCTCAATATGCTCTTACATAGTTGGTGTAGGTGATGGAGTATTGACTCGTGATTCTTAAACAATGCTTGTGCTTGAGACATAAATGACCATACTTTGTGAAAAATAGGTTCGGCTCTTACAGTTGTAGATAAACAGTTCAACACATAAATTTCACTCAATTGGATGTAATGGAATGAACAATGCTTCAGTGCAAACATGAAATATGTTTACTCATTCACTAAGTCATTCATTCACACGATCTTTTCATAAATGGAGAAGGTAGTAGCGATTTCCATCAGATGGAGCAACATTTATAATCATTTCAAGGAAACTGCCAACCAAACCATCATTTATCCTTCTAGTTCAACAATATTTATTGTGCATTAATGGAAAAAGTGACCAAAAGATATGCCGTCAAAATATCTCATATCTTCAAATTAGTTGTTGGCCAACTATTAGTTGCAACCACAATCTAACGTGAGACACAAATTCCTTTCTTGTGATAGTCAGAGAGCCCACGACACAACTTTTCTCTTGCGACAAACAAATAGTGTGCGACAATGATTCTTCTTCTGTGAAAGATAGAGAGTCTGTGACACTTTTATTATTCTACGATAAACAAATATTCCGCGACAATTTTATTCTTCAGTGTCAAACACCCAGGTTACAGAAAAAACACTCAGAAATTCGTGACAAAACACGCAGAAATTTGTAATAAAGCACNTCTCTCTCTCTCTCTCTCTCTCTCTCTCTCTCTCTCTCTCTCTCTCTCTCTCTCTCTCTCTCTCTTTGTTGACTCTTTTCCATCACTTTTTGAAATCTCAGTCGACCAAACTGCTGCTATCCTAATAAGGATTTATCCAACTTCCATTCACCAACCCTTTGAAGGGTGTTCCATCTAATTTCTGAAATTTCATTGCTCCTACTTCAGTGATCTAAATGACAATATATGGTCCCAGCCAATGTATTTGAATATTTCCAAGATGATTTACAAACTTACTGTTGTAGAGGAGAATAAGATCTCCAATCTCAAACTACTTACACTTAATATGTTGGTCATGCTATGATTTATGTCACGTCTTCTCGACATTTTGATGATATCCTGTGATGAATCTATATTATTCTAATTGTACAAGATGTAAAAATATTTCTTCAACAACAACAATATTAGTCAATTCAATAATCACATTGATTCTCAAACTAGGTACAATATATTCCATCAGCATAACAACCTCTTGTCCATAAACTAGTTGAAATGCAGTCTGCCCTATTAACTTTTTACAAGTGGTGTGATATGCCCATAATACTACAAGGAATTTGTAATCCCAATAATCTCTTTGAAAGTTACAGATATTGGTCAATGCATTCTATAGGATCTTATTGAATGCCACAACAACACGATTTGCTTGTGGATGATACAATGGCATATTCCGGTGCTGAATCTGGAATTCTTCAGTTAATTTTTTTGATCAACTGATTTAAAAAGTGAGTACCTTGATCACTTATCAAAATATTCGGGTATCCAAATCTATTCACAACATTATCAAACAAAAATATTGCAGGGGTCAGAGCAATACAATCATTTACCGGAGATGCTTTAGCCCATATGGTCAAGAAATTTGTCGCAACGATAATGTAACATGCACCTCTTCTCTTTCTTGATGGATTAATAGGTCCAACAAAATAACAACCCTTTTTCAAATTCTTTTAAAGATATACATAGTACTAGAAACATCTCATATCGTCACAACAACTTCTCAGTTTGTTGGAAGATATCACAGTCGTGACAATAATCTCTAGCATCTACATGCAAAGTAGGCCACCACAAGACATCTTGCAAAATATTACGCAATGTTTCTTTTCCTGCATAATGGCCTCATGAGACACCAACATGCACTTCATTCAATACATTCTATCCCTCATGTTCCAAAACATAGCGATGTACAATTTCATCTCGCCCCATTCTGTACAATTGTCCAGCGATCAACTGGAAATATGCAACTCTGACAACTAATTATTTATTCTACGATGTAGGGAGTCCTTCTGGTGCATACCCCATCATTAAGAGATATACCATATCTCTGTAATGATAATCAAACATCTTAATGGAAAAAAATTGTGCATCATGAAGACTATCGTCGAGATTACCCGATTCTTCTCCACTATATGGCCTCGATAGATGGTCTGCTCCTGAATTCAGTCCACTTGGTTTAACAATGATCTCAAAGTCAAATTCTTGGAAGAGGAGAAGCCATCGATAAATATTACCATTCAACACTAGCTTATTGACTAGATATTTCATTACAGAATGATTTGTATACATCTTAAAATGTCCTCCCAACAAATAGTGTCAAAAGTTTTGAAGAGCATATACCATAACTAGTCCTTCTTTTTCTGTCATGGTATAGTTTTTATTTTCTGTTGATAGTTTTCAGCTAGCAAATGCAACGGGATGATCAATAGATCCTTCACCTTTCTATGCAAGTACAATGCCTAGCATGATAGATGACACATCAACATGTATGTGAAATTCCTTCTTCTAGTCTAGAAAGACTAATATGGGTGTGGTATCCATCTTATTCTTCATGACATCCAAACTCTCTTGAAATTGTTCACTGCATTGAAACTCAACATCCTTCTTCAATAATTTCACCATAGGGTTAGTCACCTATGTGTATCCTATGATAAATTTCTGATAGTATCCTATATGTCCCAAAGAAGTTCTTAGCTGCTTTACTGTGAAGGGTGGTGGTAGGCCGACAATGATCGAAATCTTAGTAGGATCCACCAATATACCATCATGACAATCCACATGACCTAGTAGAATTCCAAAAGGGGCACAAAAAATGCACGTCTTTAAGTTAAGGGAAATATGGTTTTGTCGACATTGTTTTAGCATCATCCTGAGGCTCTTAATATGATCTTTCAATGAGCCCAAATATCATCCAATTGTCAAAATATACTTTAAGGAATTTATGAATAAAATATTTAAAAGCATCGACAACTATCCTAGAAAAGATAGCAAGAACATTCTTGAGTTCAAAAGGAATTATCGTATATTGGAAACATTCCCATTTTGTCGCAAAGGTTGTCTTGTGTCGATCTTCCTTTGTAATTCTGATATGATGGTAACCAGAGAACCCATCAGTAAATGAATAGACTTCTTGGCCCTTGATGCTTTCCAATACTTCATCTATAAACATGGTCGAGAATGGATCATGCAGGCATGCATCATTCAACTTTCTCAAGCCGACACAGATATGCATTTCACCATCAATTTCCTTATCTTGTACTACCATGGGGCTAATCCATTCAGATTATTCAGTAGGTTCTATGATGCCTGCATCTAACATTCTATCTAGATTTGTATTAGCTTTTTCTTTGTACCTCAGATTTAGTCGATATAGTCATTGCTTGACATGATTTGCGTTGGCATTCAATGGAATCTTGATTTCTCTAAGATCTCTAGAAATTCCCTTCATTTTGGAAAAATTAGTGGGAAACAAATCTTGAAATTCATGTATTAGGTATGTAATATTTGCAACGGTATCATCATCCCCACTGGGTTTATGTTATTTATGTTGTGAGAAACCTGTGTCAAATATTATCCTTTTATAGCCATCAACCCAATTGAAAATTCATTTCCCTTAGAGTCAATTAATGATACATTGAGGGTCTTCTTCCCATCCAAGCAATGTTGAAACCAATATTTAGTTCCCCATTGATTACCTCTCGTAGAAACCACTTCACATATTTTCCCTGCAAAAGATAAAGTGCCAACATAGGAGTCATCTAAACAAACATAACTACTTGTCAACATTTCGAAATTATCAAGATATTAATCAAACCTGGTTTTATCAGATTTGATATGTGGTCATAGGCTGGTGAAATAATTGATTGGTCCTCCTCCAACTAGGATAATTCTATAGCTATAGGTCAACCAATGGGGAGTGATACACGATCGCAATTGTCAACCTAATACCTCAATTAACAATTGTCCAATTCATCACTAATACATGGATAACCAAAACAAGAGAGTTTGCTTGTCTACAGTTGAACTATAGCATTGTTTGGAATTCTAATTGAGTGAAATGCATGAGTTATCTAGAAATTTTTGCACTCATATAATTGTGATTGATATACATCGACAACCTCCCAAATATATCTATGTACATGTGCTTTCGTAGTTTACTAGTTTTCTTTCCTTCTTTCCCCCCCCAGGATTGAAGAACACCATTCAACAGTGGTATTTGCATCTCAGATGACCAAAATGGTTGTGAAATTCATTTCTTGCATACATAATGTATTCTTGATGCACAAACCTGCACCATCATGCTCACCTTTGCCATGTCTAGTGTTAAAATAGTTCCAAATATGTGGCACCTTATGCCTTTTGTGGAGCATACACAACCATTGGAAGACATTGGCATTTTTTAATTGCCCCGCATGGCAATAATACCAAATACAAGAGAATCCTAGAGCATCCAAGAGAATGCCCATAAATCGAACATTCTTCCACCTTAAATCTTGCATTCAATTCCTCCCTAACTTTGTCACTTGTATAACCAGTACCCAACAAGTCATTCACTACTATAGAATGAGGTTGACTTGATGTGGGAATTAAAGCATCCTGCAATGAGCACCTATGCTTACTTCTTGACTAGTTCTATGGGGTGCTTTTTCATCAAATTTTGTTGAAATTTGTGGTCCCTCTAGTGAATTTTTTTATTATCATGGATTGGTAGGAAATACTGTGGCATCGTCTATGGTTGGAATTAGATGAGTATACTTGTAATTCATTCAATTCCACATTCCCAATCTTTTATTTTCTCTAATTTCTTCCATGGTTTCTTGAGGCTTCTCTTTCCTTGTCGATTACCTTGTTCGATTGCATGGATTCCCCATGATCACAATGAAGAATTCGGTGAAAATAGATTCTAGAGGTGTCCTCAACTATGAATATGGATTCTTTCTCAATTGTGAATATTTGTTCTTCAAGCTTGCTCAATTGTTAATATAGATTCTTCCTCAATTGTGAATATAGATACTTCCTCAATTATGAATATGGATTCTTCAAGCTTGCTCAATTGTGAAAGTAATTTCTCCTTCATTTGTGAATATAGAAAATAATTCATTTGTGAATATCGGTTTTTCAATATTTATCAATAGTGAATGTATATTATTCTTCAATTGTGTTCATATAGATTCCTCAAGATTGCTCAATCGTGAATATAAATTCTTCAACCTTCATTTTGACTATGGATATAGATTCTTCTTCAAACCTAAATATATATTCTTCAACTTGATTAATATAAATTCCTCAACAATGATTTTGATTGTGGATATAGATTATTCATCAAATATGAATATAGATTCTTCAAGCTTGCTCAATTTTGAATCCATTTTTCTCTTCAATTGTAAACATATATTATTCAAGTTTGTTTGATTGTGAAGGTAGAATCCTCTTCAATTATTAACATAGAGTCTTCAAGATTTCATATATTACTATTAAATCTCTTGAATTCCACGGGTATGTTTGCAGTGCCCTTGAGGAGACAAAACATAGAGTATTCGATGGTAAAATAGGCAAAGTATTTGTAAAATTATGCAATTCCAAAGCACTTGAGCATTATGGTTTTACAAAACAATATCATTTAATAAATCCATAATTCTCATGGGTTCCTTATTACAAAACACTCTAGGATTTCATAAGTCCATAATGCTCGCGTGTTCCTCCTATAATAATAAAAAAATACCTCATATTTAATATGTTTGGTGCATGACTAGGTAACATCTACAGAAGGAAAATGCTATAGAATTATATTCATAATAAATTCTCTAGAATTATGGATATCTAAACAAACAATCTCCTTGAAACCTTATTTAATATTTTCTTACCAGTAAAATATTTCCTTTATCTCCCTATCCATCCTTATCTTCAAGGGTGTTGGCCATCATGTTGTATGGGTTAAGAGGTTAACTAGGGATTTGTACCTAGGGGTTAAGGGCTTAGAGTTAAAGGGATAAAGGCATTTAGGTGTTTAGCGGTTCTGGGGTTAGAGGGATAAGGAACTAAGGGGTTATGGGGTTTACTATCTAAGGAATTAGAGGCTAGGGGTTAAGGGATTAGGTGTTATGGGTTAAGGGATTAAGTATTAGGGGTTATATTATTTAGGGTTCATTATCTTTAGGCTTAGAGATTAAGGGGATAAGAGTTAAGGGTTTAGGAGTTAGGGGTTAAGGGATAATAAGTGAGTAACTAGATTTAAGAGGATAACTTTTAAGGTGTTAGGGAGTTTATATGTCAAGGGATTTAGGGCTTGGGTGTTAGGGTACTAGCATTTCATAGGTTAGGGGTTAAGTTTTAACTAGATTATTGGTTAGCTAATTTAGGGGTGAGGGGGTAAACTTGGGGTCAGTGGTTAGTGGTTGAACCATTAGAGGTAAACATGTCAAGGGGTTAATGGGATTAGGGGTTAAGGGATTTAGCTTTTAAAAGGGATTTGGGGATCCAGGTTTAGGGGGTTAGGGTTTTAGATATTAGATATTAAGGGATTAAGTGTTTGTGGATAAACTAGGGCTTAAATGTTAGGTGTTTAGTGTTTAGAGATAAAGGGGTTTAAGGGTTAGTGGATTTATGGGTTAAGGGATTGCGGGAAATAATAATAGGAGGTTGGGGTTCAATACGTTAATTATTAAGGGTGAAGGGTTAAGGACTTGTAAGAGATTAAGGGCTTAGGTGCTTAGTTGTTAAGGACACAAGGGTTATGAGATTGGTGGTTATTTCAAAGGTGTGGCCTTTAGGGGTTAACAAATTTACAAGCTAAGGTATTTAGGGATATATGTTTAGGAATTTAGGGTTGAGTTGGTTAAGGGTTAAGTGTTAAGGGGATAAAGGATTAAAGGCTTGGGGTTAGGGGATGAGGGATTTGGGTATTCTAGGGATTTATGGTTTTTGGGTTTTAGGGATTATGGGTTAGGGGGTTAATTAGGACTTACGGATTAAGGGTTAAGAGTTTTGAGGTAAAGACATAAATTGGTTAAGGGAGTTAAGAAAATATGGGGTTAGGGGATTTAAGGCTCAATGGTTAGGGGAATAGAGTTTAAGGGGTTAGGGGTTAAGGCCCAATAAATTTAAGATTTAATTGTTTCTATGTTACGACCTCAGGGATTTAGATATTTGAGTTTTTAGTATTATGGGTTAGGTTGATTAGGGGTTTGGGGTGGACTAGGTATTAAGGGTTATAGGTAAAATGGTTAAGTGGTTTATGGGTTAGGGGATTTAGGGATTATTGGATTTAGTGCTATATATGGTTAGGGTGTTAGGGTTTATGAGGTTAGGAATTAATGGTGAGGGTATTAAAAGGTTAAAGGATTATAAGGGGTAAAATAGATATTTGAGGATAATGCACAAGCCTAAGAGAGAATTCAAAAGTTGAGAGAAGACTAATCAATCCCAAGGGATAGATCTTAAGCAAAAACAGAGCTCTCATGCAAACAAAGAGCACACATGCATACTACAATGCACTAGCAAATGCAAAGCACACATGCACAATGGATTTTGCACATGTAAACATAGTATAGAGGTAAGTAATTATTTTACCTTTAGAGGGTAAACTAGAGCTTAGAGGCTAATGGTTAAAGGAATATGGGTAAACAATTAAAGGAATTACGGGTTTTATGAGTTAGGGTCTTTAGGGGTAAACTAATTTAGGGATAAATGGATTTAAGGCTCTAGGGTTAGTGGGTTAGGTTTTAAGAAGTTAGAAATTAAGGGATTAGGTGTTATAGTGTTAAGCGAGTATAAGGTGTTAAGGGATTAGGGCATTAGGGGATAAGGAGTACAATGATGGGATATAAGGGGTTAATTACGGGACTAGGTATTTAAGGATTAGGACATTTATATGTTGGAGGATGTAGGAGTTGATTGTTAGTAGCATAAGGTATAAAAGGTTGCGATTTTAAGTGTTAAGGGCTTAAATCAGTAAGGGCTTAGGTGCTTAGGATATAATGACTTAGGGGTCTAATGATTTAGGAGGTTTAAGACTTCATACTTATGGGTTTAGGACCTCATTTTATATCACTTGTCACCCCACCCCCCCTCTCGTATCCCCTCTCTCTCTCATGTCTATTTTATCCATTCATCACTTAATACATAATTTATGTGGTTTAAAATGCTAGATCATTTTGTAACTCATAAATGCTTTTGTTATGTAGTTCATAATGCTCGTATGTTATGTAGTCCATAACGTTAGAGTGCGATGTACTTCATAATGATAATGTGTTATGTAGTCCATAACGTTAGAGCATTATGTAGTTCATTGCGCACAAGCATTTTGGATTAACAAAATGATAAAGAATTTTTGTTAACACGAGGAACATGAATAAAAATTGAAGTTAAACATAATGCATGAGTGTTCCTTAGCACCTAAATACTGCCTTCTCATACTCCCATGTGTCATCTGCAATCTTATGTGGTTGGTTCATACTTACCAATTATGTGCTATGCAATATGGTAAACCATAGCTAATTGGACATTTCCTCCATTTCCACAATATGTCTCTCTTCCACCACTCTTTACAGTGTGATAGACACAACCCTATTTGATGAAATTCTAGACATAGATAACATTTTTTATGTAGATTCCAAATATGTATTTTTGTTAATATGTAATTTAAAAAATATAATGTTTTCTACTTTTTTCCTAATTTTCTTGTATCGTCACTCCTTAAGTAACTTTTTCATTTCACAAGTATTTAAAAAAAAGGTATGTTGCACTAGTAGACACCGACCTCTACATGCTGTAAAACTTCCATGTTAGAACCATTACATTAATACCTTTGAATGCTACACCCACAATTGACTTACCATTCTCGATTCTCAGGGAAGTTTGATCACTTAGATAATTAAAAAAAATGGAAAAATAGTGTTGCACTAGTGCTACCTTTTGTCTACATGTCTACTTATTTTTGTAGCAGGAGATCATTATTTAGGCACTCAAAGGATGCACCCACAAAATATATACCTTATCATTTGCCCCCCAAAAAAAAATGTGACTCTTAGAAAAAAAAAGATGAATCTTGATATATGATTTTTCAGTTTTTTTTATTACATCTAACCCACCAAAAATCACCCTTATTATCTTGCACCCACTCTCATATATATAGTAATAAATCCCACAAATTAATAATTTTGATTACTCTTTCTTGACATTAGCTGGGGAGATTAAGGAATGATCACCAAAATTGGGGAAAATTCTAATTCATAGATTACAAACTAATGCTTTATTTATTTTATATATGTTTACAATATTTTTATTTTTTAATATTGCTTTTAAGTTATTGTAAAATAAAATTTTAACGATTTAGTTAAAGAATTATTCTACAATCTAATATCAAAAGTTTTTTTTTCCAAGTAAGCTAATATGAACTAATATGAACAGTATGTTTTTATTTGAACAAGTTTCAAGACGAGATTGAATAGTATTAAAATAAGAACAAATTTCTTGAAAGCTCTAATATTGTAAAATAAGGCTTACACAATTTCTCTTACATATCTTTTGTACACACATTGAATACATAATTTCTCTTACATATCTTTTGTACACATTGAATAGGGATTTCAAAACATTAATCTGATTTTCAAAATTTTTTAACTCATCAAAATTATTGTAATTTAAAAATGCTTTTCTCAAACATTTTTTAGAATGATTAATATTAAAGTTATAGTAAAAAATAGAATTAATACAATAATATATATTAAAAGAAAAAAAAATCGATAAAATAATTGTTTGATATTATTTATAGTGGACATATAATATTTATTATTGATTTTTATTTAAAATTAATACAATAATATATATTAAAAGAAAAAAAAAAAGATAAAATAATTGTTAGATATTATTTATGGTAGACATATCATATTTATTATTAATTTTTATTTTGTTAGGAACGAACATTGCAACATCTCCCCCCAACATGATTTTAAAACCATATGCAAGGCCTTGCACATGGTCTTAAAACCATTTGCAAGGCTCTCCTAAACCATGCATACTAGAACCATGTGTTGTTTAGGAGGGGTTTTAAAACCATTTGCAAGGCCTTCCTAAACCATGTACAATAAAACCATGGGTTGTGTAGGAGGCCTTGCACATGGTGTTAAAACCATGTGCAAGGGAAACATTTTTTGTGGATAATTCAATTTTTTATTTTTTATTATTTTGTTAGGTAGGAACATTACAACATTCCCCATATTGTATTTTTTTTCTGACCCTTATTTATTTTTGTGATAATTAAATTTTTAATTTTGTATTGTTTTATTTGGTAGGAACATTACAACGTCTTCCCCATATTAGGTTGTTTTTGTGACCGGCATTTATTTTGGAGAATAATTAAATTTTTTTTTTTATTATATTGGGCTGTAGAGGGCCTCTAGGCACAATAATATTGTACACATGGTGTTAAAACCATTTGCAAGACCCTTCTAAACCATGTACAATAAAACCATGTGTTATTTAGGTGTCCTTGCACATGGTTTTAAAACCATTTGCAAGGCCCTCCTAAACCATGTACCATAAAAACATGGGTTTTTTAGGAGGCCTTGCACATGGTGTTAAAACCATGTGCAATTTTTTTTAGGTAGGAGCATTACAACATCTCCCTCATACTGTGTTTTTTTTTTTTTCTCACCCTTTTTTTTTGCGATAATTAAATTTTTATTTTTGTATTGTTTTATTTGGTAGGAACATTACAACATCTCCCCCATATTAGGTTGTTTTTGTGGCCGGCATTTATTTTAAAGGATAATTAAAAACAATTTGTATTTTTTATTTGGTAGGAGCATTACAACATTTATTGTTTTTGTGGTAGACATTTATTTTGGAGGATAGTTAAAAATTTTAAATCTTTTAAAATGAATATATAAGTAATAATAAAACATAATTATAAATTTCTAGATTAAGATAATTAATTTTTTTCTTTATGATATATAACTTAGGATACCATTTAAAAAATTTAATTTTCTTAATCATAAATCATTAAATCTTTTTGAAGGTGTGATGCTATTTTAGAAGGCTTTAGTTTAAAAGTCTAGAATGTAAAGGGTAATACACCCATTTAAATGACTCTTTTCTAAATATTTATGTGATAATCAATGGAAAATAAATTTAAAATGTATAGAATGAATGCTTAATAAAAATTATATCATCAAGAGGAGAGCTTATGTCTCCCAATTAAATTATTTATATACAAAATATCTTAATGGTATTGCATAACTTGAACATGCTCGTCTTTTTAGTTGTTTTTATTTATAAGTGCACTTATTTTAGTGACGATTTCATTGGAAAATGTGTTATTTCAATTTTTGTATATTGATTTCATTAAATGGTGTGAATTTCGTGACTATAGTGTATTGGTTTTCATACCATACATATAATCATTTCCAAAAAATTGATTGGAGAGTATTATGTTGTCACAAGGATTGAAACAAATGAATGATGAGACTTTCTGCAATATATGGATTTAAGTCTTAAATGTTATTCAACTTGATTAAAAAGCTAAAAAATTTATGAAGATAAATTAAAAATATTATTATATAGAATATTAACTTCTTTATTATTAAATATTACTCCATTTTATTTGAAATAACATTTTATATAATATTCTCTAAATTCTAAATTACATTTAATCATTTTCAAAAAATTAATTTCAACTAATTTAAACATATGCATAAAAATAATCATTTAAAATTTGAATGTGGTTGTTTAGGATTTGATTTCAAGTGTATCAACTTGAATTACAGCTTATCAAACCTTTAAAAGAATTAGTTGCATGGAGGTATAAATATGTTTTTAAATTTTAATAATTTTTTTTTAAATTTGGTAAATAAAACTATACTATTTTTATGATAATTAAATTTGTTAAAAATAATAATTGAGTTAAGAGGTGTTTTCTATAGCTCAAATGGACAAGATGTGTCAATGTGTCCCCTTTATAACATGTCAGCTAAATAAAAATAAGCCAACTTATAATTAAAAAATAAAAAAATAAAAAAATTATAATGATATAAATATACAACTATATTAGGGCAATACTCACAATCTTACAAATTGAGTAGTGAAATATTAGTATTAAAATTCAATTGAATTGAGTAGTAAGAAAAAAAATTTATAAAACCAAGAACATATTAAATTTAATTTTAAATTAGGTAAATTGTAAAACACATTTATGTAATTATATATCAAATTTCAATTTAAAATTTAGTTGACCTCAAAACTAAGTAGACTCTCTTACTCACTTTGGCACATTACAACAGAATATTACAACCATATTTATAAGGTTCTTTAAATGCAAATACAACTAACAAGAAACCAAAGGCCACTAAAACCATGTGCCGTAAACCACTTACATCCTTGTTCATTCCCAAGTCAAGGTTAACTCTAACATGTAAATGTTCATTTTTAGTTAGAGAGAAAAACAAGTCATTTCTATAAAAAAATTTAGATAAATGTTTAAAATCTTCATTCAATTTGTTCTGTAAATCTAGATTTTAAAATTTTATATGGATTATTTTACTCATTAACTACTCTTAATATTCATTATTGGTTTTAAAGAAAGTCAAGTAAGACAATTTTTGGAAAACTATTTGATTATATGATTATTATTGTTAATTAGCTCATTCTTCTACTCATATTTACCCTATTTTAAAATTACTTAAATAAGTTGGTCATTTCCCTCCCAAATAGAAAGGAATACTTATTAGACATATTTGTAAGGTTTGCACCTCAAGAGAACTTGTCAAAATTGATCTATAATAATATAAAAGACAAAAATATAAATATGTTAGAAATCTCAATATGAAAGATGAAAAAACCTAAAAGTAATAAACTTAATAAATTACCTTAAAATATAAATTAAAATGTTATATATATAATTTAAGAAAATATTATTATTATTATTATTTTTATTTTAAATAAAATTTATATTAACACAGCAATTATCATTAAGTTTATAATGTGTATTTAATCCAAAACTCAATATATATTTTTCGACTAAATTGATAAAGTAAAATGTCATCGTCATTTTTACTCGGTGTGAACATTTAAACACAAAATGTACTCAAGATAATTAAAAAAAATAAAAATAAATAACATTCAATCTATTATATAGATCCATGGTACATTATAATAATTTTGCAATATGGTCAGTAAATGTTAATCGTATTCAAAAGAATATGATTAATATTTATTTATTTATCCTAACATCTTTAAGTTTATACTGAATGGGCATGGACATGTCTTAATTAGATTTATCCTAACCAGTTTAGATTAAATAGATATTAAGATTTTCTAACAAATTCATTTTACAAATTATTTGTATTTATATTCATGGCGCACCCAGAGAGCTTACAATCAAGAAAATACAATCTACATTTTAGCCTTTAAATGTTTATCAATATAAAAGCTAGGATGTTGTTATAAGGATGACAGAAAAGGCGTTTCATTCTGATTTATTCGAAAGAAAATGAGATACTACACCAAAAGCATGTTCTGATTTATTCATGAGCCATCCTTGGAGCTCACATGGTTTAAGGTGCTTCAGTCATCACATGCTGTTCTCCACGTTTATTAATTTGAGCTTGTTGTTGCTATTGCTACCAGGTTTACCCTCTCCTACATAACCGTGAATCAGACGAAGATAATTCGTTAAACTGTGGGCGTAAGCAGGATCAAGTTTACGGATGTCCTGGTTGTCCAAAACAATTTGCAAACCAACATGAAAATATGCCCAAGGAAGCCAATCGAACAGTTTACTCAACCATCCACAAGATTTCTCGTTGAAAGCAAGCCCAGGGACTTTCGGGACAATATCATTCTTGTTTACCAGCCGCAACACTTTAACGCCGAGCTCCTCCATTCGCAGGGCAAATGCTCTATTCCCCACGCGCGGGCTTGCGAATGCAAACACAGTCACAGGTATAAGCCGTTCCGGTAAATTTGCTTTAAGGACTTTTTTCACGTCATATGAACTTAACGTTGCCAGAGCAGCTCCTAAGCTGTGTCCAGTTAAAGTGACACTCAAACATTCTTCCTTGTATTGATCCACCAGTCTTAGAATTTCTGAAATAACAGTATCCCTTGCAGATTTTGAATTCTTTCCTACGGATTCGATGTAACAGCTTAAAAAACCGTCCTCCACTCGGACGCCATTGTCGTTGAAACGATTAGTGGTTGATAATCCGGCTGGGAAGCCCTTCTTCTTGAAACGAGTAATTGATAATCGGGCAGGAACTAAAATGTCTCGAAGATCCTCCATCCATTCTTGAGCCGTTTGGGTTCCTCTCCACGCGACAACAATATCCCGCCGCCCCAGTCTTCGTATCTGTTTAGTATCTGTGCAGACTGCAATAAAGCCAATCCAAACGGATCGCTCTATTTCCCTCCCCAATACATCAGTATCAGCATACAAATATTTAGTCACCTTATAGCCATTAGAGAAATACTGCGGATCACCCGCAATTTGACAGCTATCAAACAATTTATCAAGGCTATACTTACACCCACCAAAATCATTGGTGGAAAGTTTGCTATCAAATGCATCGTAGCATAACTCTGCAAAATCCCCATATCTGAGAATCTCAGCTTTCAAAACATGATTAATGGGGTCTAGCAGCCCATTCCACGAATTTACTCCTTGAATATCTTTCCACATATCGGCAAGGGATATATTTTTGTACCAAGTGGGGTTCTTCAACTCATCATGAAGAAGAGGGCAGTTAATGGGAGTTGAAAAGGACAAAAGGCTCATCCTTCTTAGTATTGAATACAGGTAATCTAGGATTTGATACATAATTTATGATCAATTTCAAAGTCGAGAAGTGATGAGATGCGGAGTGAGAGAACGACGGCTTAGTCTCTGCAGTTGTGTGCAAGCTCTAGTACTCGTAACTGCTAATTATATGCAAATGCCAATATGCTTATGATCACAATACGATGATCGAGTACCATTATATAAGACGGACCACAGTTGAATACAATGTGTAGCTGATTTCTTGAATTTGATTTTTGGTCGGATAAGGATAAAATTCTCACCCTGCTGCTGCCTAACATTGACTAAGAATTCAATTCTTGAACATTTCCCCGGATTCTGATTCGAGTTCTTCAAAGGTGCGTATGTATCATAACTACTTTTTACGTACACACTTTGCCTCTGTCCATTTCATTAATTGTGTCTGTCCATTTCATTAATTACGTACACACTTTGCCTGGTATACTTCCACGTTTTCGGTTTGTGATTATTCGCTCTGACTTTTCAACCTTTAAGTAGCGTTCTATGTGGACCTATCAACTAAGAGTTATAAGTACTCCCCTCAAGTTCCACGGCGAAGTTGTAATTTCTACTTTTAAAATTAACCATTAGCTATTATGAGAAATTCTTTTAATAACCCCACTCGTTTATCAGAATTACTTTCATGTGTACTTTTCTATAGGCTTATATATCTTAGAATTTTGGGTGGATTGTTTTTCATCTACCAGTGAGAATGAGACAAGTGTACTATCCAGATTGATTCTATGGACGTAGTCCAAGATTAAACAAGAATGAGACAAGTGTACTGTCTAGATTGATTCTATGGAAGTTGTCCAAAATTAATAATTAATAATTTCAAAAAAATAAAAATAACTTAATTAACATGTTATAACTACAGTTAATGATAGTAGTAAAATTTAAAATTAATCTTCAACTATTCCATTATTAGATACAACTATTAGCTTAATTCCAATATTGATTCTAGAACTATTACCTTAACTCAACTCTATTCAGAGTTTTATTGGATAAAGATTTGATTTTACAACTATTAGCTTAAGTTCAAATCTAACCACTTAATGCTTAGTCTAAATATTGCATTTATTATCTAGGAGTCTAGCTAATATGTAGTCACGTAAGACTTGAACTCTTAATAAAATAGTTAGAACTCCTAATAAACTCCTCCAAACTTGTGAATCTCTATTAGATTAATCATTAAATAACTATTAATAATTCAAATATATACTTTTTAAGATATTCTAAATATTTTAATTTATTTTAATGGTTGTTAATCATAATTGTTTTTTCCCTCTTCACACTTTCAACTGGTTCAGTAGCTATCTTGAGAACAATGATTTTCTTTTTTCTATTTCATCTTCAATTTTTATATTCACTCACGCGTTTCTTCAATAGATATCTCCCGATCAGGGATGGAATTTCAAATGACTGACACCCGTCAAAATTGCAGGTAACAATCAAAATCTGAAACGTTTCCTGTATTCTAAGCCAGATTTTGACGGTCTCGCTAAGATTATTTAACGCTAAGATTATTTAACGGGTAAATTGACCCATGACGGGCATTTGCCCGTCAAATTCCATCCCTCCCGATCAGTGTTTTCTCACGTTGGTCAATTGAACGTGTTTCATTGAATTTCGCAATAATTTGACGGTCTCGCTAAAGATTATTTAACGGGTAAATTGACCCATGACGGGCATTTGCCCGTCAAATTCCATCCCTCCCGATCAGTTTTTTCTCACGTTGGTCAATTGAACGTGTTTCATTGAATTTCGCAATAATTTCTCTTTGTATCGTTCCGTGGCCAGTGCCCACATCTGACAGCGTAGGACAGTAGAGAGATTGAGAGAGGGCAAGGCTAGGACCATATACGACAAAACTCCAAAGCTAAAATTCTGAACTGTATGGAATTTGAATCTCTCAAAAGTATGACTATATTCGTAGAATGACACGAATTTGAATCTGACAAAAGTATGACTATATTCGTAGAATGACACGAATTTGAATCTCTCAAAAGTATGACTATATTCGTAGAATGAAACGAATTTGAATCTCTCAAAAGTATGACTATATTCGTAGAATGAAACGAAACGAAACATAGGAATGATAAAGGTATAAAACATACGTCACGTGGATACAGACCACGAAGAAGATAAAGTTAAATATATAACATCACGTGGATACAAATATAGAGACACAGATCACGTATATAACATTAATTACGTGGAGAGAAAAACAGAGACACGTACTAAGTAACATAGCACATAAATTTTCCACGTTGGTATGGCATAGGTGAAAACGTGCCTGTGGAATGAGTTGTGGAAAATAACGGTAATTTGTAAGGTTCCCATTTGGTTTAGTTTGTTTTTTCATTTAAATTTGCAAAAATAAATAAATTATTAACGTAGTTCCACATTCTATTTCAAACATTGAGCTCCTTGCTATTGGCCTCCTCTTACTGTATCCCTATAGTTCCCTAGTTCCCTCTAGTTTTACGTGGTTCACTATTTCTTGGGTCAGGCAGGCAATAAGTTAGGGAAGCCAGATTGAACAAAACAACCTTCTATTTACTATTGACAATTTTGGCATAATAAGATTTCATTTTTATGGGATCGGGTGAAATCCTCCCCCAGGTTACCTCCCCCTCCAGACATCAAGAAGCATGGAGGTACCGATTCACCGTTGACTATACCCGGCATTCGAAGGGCACCATATCTTGCGGCCACCCAAGGTGCCTGTGGGGGATTTGTCATAAAGGGGCTTTCTACTTGGACTTGTTATAAGCATCTTAGACAATCTAACAAGGATATTTAAACATAAGTAAATATAACCAATAAAGAACGAAAGCACCTCAACCACCTCGTAAAGTCG
Source organism: Pseudotsuga menziesii (assembly GCA_001517045.1). Lineage (NCBI taxonomy): Eukaryota > Viridiplantae > Streptophyta > Pinopsida > Pinales > Pinaceae > Pseudotsuga > Pseudotsuga menziesii. Next base: position 82,668 of record LPNX011209535.1, on the reverse strand, counting down.
TAAGAACATCGACTCATTAATGCGCCCTCAAGGGGAAGCCTAAGGAAGAAGTCGCCAGGAGCATCACCCCTTCCGGTTTTATAGCAATTACCTTGCTTGGTTTCGGAACCAATAGCTTCCCCTCCGGGTTGAGAACCATAGCCAATAGGGCCCAGCCGAGGGATGGATGGAAGGATGAATGGTGGAATGTGTTGTTTAATCAGTTCCATTTAGTCCCTATTCACTACCTCCTCCGGTCTCTACCTGCTCCCTACTGGTGCCATGGTAGGCTTCATTATAGCGGTTATTTAGTCCCAACCACTCTAGTCAGTGCTGCTTCATTTTAGGTCTCATCATAGCTGCTATTATTATGTAATTATGCTTGCCTTATGATCTCTCTCTAGTTACTGAAAGCGCTTGATTTCATCACCTCAAAAAGCATAGCAAAGGTAAGGTCCTCGTCTTGAGCTCATAGAAGGGAAGGTTATCCCAACGCTTCAGGAGATCGGGGAAGAGCTAAACGCACGCCACTTCAATGAACACTGAATCTAGCATAATGACATATATAATTAATTCCTGGAATACCACTCACATCGCTAGTGTGATTCCCTATTTCTTCCATACCGAAAGTCATATTGGCTTACTAAGGAGGGTTTGGTTGAGCGATTTCATTCCTCTTTCTTTCCGTAATTGAAGAGGGAAGATCTTCCCAGCAGTGTTGGGCATTGTGAGATGGAATAGTGCTGGCATTATGGAATTGACTCTTTCCGGCAAGGGGGCATGCTCCAATCTAAGGAACCAAGCTCTCATTTTTGGGCATTTGGGTAGAGGTTATTTATTGTGTCAATTACATAGTTAACTGCACTCCCACTAAGGCTTTAAAAATGATTAAACTGAGCTTTAATCCATAGTCGCAGTGAGATGGACGGCTGCGGAGGCAGGCCCAACTTGAGTTTAGTATTATTGCCGCTTAGTAAGTGTGGGACAAATTCACTCGTACCTGCCACCACAGGATTTGCATCTGGAACTCTAAGGGGTGTGACTAGGTCTCCACAGTTATCCATGCATAGGTTGTTGAATGCTCCTAGAATCTAATAGATATGTTGGCTAGGGATATTTCACAAAAAGGAACAAAAAAACTATGGAAGGAGTTAACATAATGTGAGCCCCAACTTGAGTTAATTCATTCCATTATGTAGTGGGAATATAGGTGAAGATTAGGTCTGCCGCAAATGGCACAGATAGAAAAATTTGATTGACGATTGCTCACTTATTTTATGGATGAGACGAGGTACACGGAGTAAAATTTGATGGGGTGAGGAACAGGGGTGATCTGGTAGCTGGGTCGATCTACTTTTGGTTGGATTGGGTATAAGACCTTGAATGAGTATGGAAATTGACCTTGCTTTCTAACTACTCGAAGTTGTATGCTTGCCACTACCTCTTGGTGAAAGACCTAATCTCGATGCTGGTGAAAGATAGTAAATGAAAAGGCCCGGTGGTACTAGTGTTGGATCAACAGAAGCTACTGGATCAATAGAATCATTTGCATAGTCTACAGGATCTACTGGCAGCTGGAGGAGGCTGTGTGGAGGTAGAGGCTTATTGAGTTGTGAGGTTCTAAGCTAGTTGGAGGCTACATAAGTAATAGATTGCTTGGAACTTGGTAGAAGGGCCCGATATAACATTGGGCACTCGATTCTACTTCATTAGAACCCCATCTTTAAATAGGCACCACATGCGCTAATTGCCAAACTTCCTTCTCGTGTAGTTCAGACACAAATTTTCTTTTATTAGACGTCTTCATTTCAATAAAAGCCCAAAAAGTAAATAGCCCATCTCTTACTTAAACTCAATAAGTTTGAAGGGAGGAGAATCTGCAACCCTGCATTATGTGAACTAACTCAGTCTCTTAGCCTTGGCTGTCATCCATCCCTTATTAGTCAATTTATTTTTCCTTGCCTATAGGTTCTCTCGCTCGTGGGTGGTGCCCATGATGGTGAAGAAACCTAAAGAAACTGAGGAAGACCTTAAGACGGTCCAAAGTATAGTGCTTTAGCTAAGGGGCAGCTAGAAGGGCAAGACCTTAGTCCTTTCTATTGTAGCCTAGGTGGGTCTTTGCACTTTATAAATTACCACCTAGATAGTTTCTATAGGTCTTGCATAAGCTTTTTATAGCATTCCCAAGTTTATAATTAAAACATCTTAGAAAATAGGTGTGATTTAATGATCTTTGATATTTTTTTAAATATGTGGATTTAATGAACTTTGACTACGAGCCAAAAGAATTTGTTTGAGTCTTAGTTATGATTCATAAATTTATATTTAAAATGGATTAGTTGCATAAATTTGTATATATAATGAAGAAAAATATAAAATTTATGTTAATTATAATGATTATGATTTTAGTAAAAGTGATACAGATTATATATATATATATATATATATATATATATATATATATATGGTCTTGTGATAGTTTAGTTTGTTGACGCTTTAGGGATCAAGCCTTTCCGTAATTAATGTCATGCATTCAATTCTTTGTGTCATTTCTCAGAGTTCTTTAAAGTTAGGCACCCAGCTATTACTAGACCACATCATATAAACCCAAGTTTTGCTTAAAACATTCAAGCAAATGTTGAAATTTAGGTACCTTAGTAAAGGTACATAAACAACTAAAAAAGAGAAAATTTATATGGAGTTAAAAACTCCAAACCTATTTTAATATCTCCTTATCATGTGTTGCATTCACTTTGGACATGGAGAGAAGGCGAGAGGTCATAGGGTTCTATTTCTAGAGGTACTTTGAATTTAAGGAATTCAAGTAAATGTTCAAATTTGGGTGCGTTAGTGAAGGTGCATAAACAACTAAAAAAGAGAGTTTGCATGCAATTAAAAACACCAAACTTACTTTAATATCTTATCATTTGTAGCATTCACTTTGGACATGAAGAGAAGGTGAGAAGTCATAGGATTCAATTTTTCGGAGGTATTTTCTTAGTGTTAAGTAGTAGTTTAGGAGGTCGAATGGATGTATTCTATAGGTCTCTATGATAAAGTTCCACTTAGAAAACATGAAAGCAATCATTACACATAAATAATAATTCTATTACACAAAAAAACCAGAATACAATGCATACATATATAGTTGGAATCAAATCCAACAAACATAAAGGTTGAGAGAATTTCTCAACAACCTCCTACAAACTTAGAACCAATTTTTAATGTAAGCATTATTTCTAACTCCCCCATTTAATGCTTACATTGCAAAACTTAGAATACTAAAACACAAATTACAGTGTTATAACTTTTGTCATTGTCTAACTGGTCTTCATCGGCACTCATACCCACTCTGACACCTTCTGGTTTATGTTATTTCTTCTCCACAACTTTGAGCTTTCCTCTTGACTCATTTAAGGCATAGAAACTTTCGACATCATTGATGTACTTTGCAGAATTGACGATTATTGACCTCTCAAAGGCCAATTTCGATACTGAAGCACTCTATCAATACACTTCCATCTATGAATATTTAGCTTCTGGGTATCCTCATTTATCTAGGACAATGATTTGGTTACTAAATGTCTCCAACAGTAAATTACACGAGTTGACCTTGCCTAAAATAACATATAACTGGCGCTCTCGGAGCATTATGAGTCACATCAGCTTCACCTTGTTAAGAACAACCTGTAACTAATGTTATCGAAGCACGACAGGTGACAATAGAATATAACAAACTTAGACATAATTAACTTAGCGATATGTTCTCACCTCGTAGAGAAACGCCAATTTGAATTATGTTAGTCTATTCAATAATTGGCCAATTCTTTGTGGTTCTGCATCATTTGGTTTTACAAAATTTCACACTATAATAGAATAATAACAAATCCACAACTAGACATATAAGAAAATTGCACACTTCAAGAAACAATGAATTTCAAACATAGGTCTGTAGCTTCCCAAATGAACACATATGCCGATCATCCTTTTCATAAGCATTCTTCAATTCCCAATGGTGAAGATCTGCTTGTAATCTTCATTAACGAAGGATCATAGCATAGATGCATTAAAGGTTAGTGAACGCTAATGGATCAATGTGCTAAGAGAAATTTCTAATATGGAATTAAATTTAGGGGATGATAATAATGTAGAGGGTTATGAAATGACCAATTTTGGGAAATTTAATGGGTAAGAATGAATCAAGGTTGAGGTTACTAAATGTTTCACACATGCAACATTTCAACAATTATTGTAGAAGGACATCATCAACATACACTATGCAACTCATTAGCATCATCCTAATCAAATTTAGAATGGACAGAAGCCTCAATTTTTTACAATCTCGTGAATTTTAAAGGAAACCTGCATAAATACACATGACTAAAGTCTTAAAATACATGCAGTTGTACTAGCCAATGGACCATTAACTTTGTATGAAGCATTCAAGTCTCACAACCACATTTTGGATCCAAAAATTCCAATTGGTCTCTTCACATTTTAAGGAGCATTCAATAGCCCCATATTTGTATCTCACATACCACTTCATGAAATGGAGCATTCACATGAAGAGCTATATGTTTGAAGACCTATGTTTGGATTATAAAAGCAAGCCATAAGAATGCATTTCATAAGAGAAATATAGAGCAAGGTTATGATGCAAAAATTAGTTGAGATCATCTTTCACACTCTTTTTTACCATTATTTTGCACCACGAAACCCCCTTGAATTCTTCATCAAGAAGCAAGTGTTTCTCCTCATCAATCTAGGGGGATTTTTGGCTACCATTTAAGTTGCATTCTTTTAGGTTATAGGGGTTCTCGAAGGTTGGAAAAGAAAAGAAAAAAAAATAACGATGGAGGGATTTCTAAGGGTCATAACTTTTGACTTGACTATATGTTTGGGCTCAAATTTAATAGGTAGTTGTGTTTTGAATTGTTCACTACAGTGACTAATCAGATCTGATCAAACCTTTTTTTGACACTTTTCTAGGGAGAAATTCCTTCATATCGAGACTCAAATTGGGGTTTTAGTGTTTTTGTGGGATTTTAAATTTTTTTAATTATTAATTATCTCTTAGTTTATGCGCCTAATAAAACAAGAGAGTTGACAAATAGTTTTTCTCTAGTTAGATTTTAGTCAGTGGTCAATTTTAGATTGATGCGAGAATTTTCTAAAAATAACAGATTTCAAAAATCTCAGACTTCAAAAATATTAAACTTCAAAATTCTCACACTTTGAAAATATAAGATAATAGTTATAAGGGGTTGAATCTTCATTGTAATAGTTAGGATGGAGCAGGAATAAAATGTAGTTATTTTTCCATTCTTGTGTGTTTGCTTGGTTTTTAGATCTCATGAATGAATCGAATTTTATTGTCTACATCATCTCGCATCAAAGCATGAATATGAGTGGGAGAGGAAGAAGAAGAATGGGTCTTGCTCAGATGCCTAGAGATATGCAAAACCTCCGAAGGCAAGTAGAAAATCTTACAAATGTGTTATCTAATGAAATAATTATACGAAGAGAAGCGTCTGATGATGAGACAAGCCAAGGAGATGTAGATCAACATATAGAAGACGAAGAAGAAGAAGTAGGGAACATGAATTTTGAAGAAATGACGTTCAAGGCTCTAGAAGGGAGAAATGAGGGGATCGAATGAAAGTTTTAGAATATGCAGAGAGTCTTAAACTTGAGGATTTAATAGATTAGCTAAACTCCATGGAATTTTTTTTTAATGGAAGCTTATGCCATAGGAAAATAAGATGAAAATTGCATGCACTAAGTTGAAGGGTAACACCATGATTTGGTGGGATCATGTGAAGAAAGACATAACAAAAAAGGAAAAGACAGAATTAGGACCTGGAATAAGATGGAAAAAAATTGCGAGAGAATTTTTTGCTGCTAGACTATGCATATACCCTCTTTTCATAGATTTTAGAACTTGAAGCAAAACTTGTCCATCATGGAGGAATTCACACATGAGTTTTATCATTTTTACATTTGTGTGGATCACCAAGAAAATGATGAGAAAATGGATGCAAGGTATGTGAATTGTTTGATATTTTCTATTCAAGATGAATTGAGCATGCATAGGGTGCATAGTGTGGAAGAGGTATACTAATTATCCCTAAAGGATGAAGAAAAAAACAACAATTTTCTAAAAGGAATAGAGGAGCAAGGAGGGGTACGTTGTCTACCTCATGGGATGGTTTTAATTATGGCAGAGGAAAACAATCCCAAGGAGATGAGAAAGCATAAGATACTTGACAAGATAGCCAAAACCAACCATTAAGAAGAGGATTTTAGAGGGGTAGAGGTTGCGATGGTGGTAGAGGAAGACCTTATTAGTGTTTTAGGTGTGGTGTAGAGGGTCATCGAGCATTTGAATGCTCAAATTATAACATGCAATATCCAAATCAAGGACATCAACCTAATTTAAAATTGGTCCAAGCTGAGAATGAAGAAAGAGGAGTTGAATCTAAACTCCCACCTGATATGGCGGAAAATCTAATGATACAGAGGTTAATGATGATTCCTAGAAAGAGCAAGGAAGAGTAGAAATAATGAATATCCATGGCTTTCGACAAATATTTTTCGAACCAAGTCCAATTTGGGGGGGAATGTATGTCAATTTATTGTTCATAGTGGTAGTTGTGAGAATATGGTTTCCAAAGTGATGGTATAGAAGTTGAAATTGTGATGTCAAACACATCCCCATCCTCACCGAATTGCATGGTTAAAAAATGGGAATGAAGTCACCATCAACAAAAGATGTTTGATCAAGTTTTCCATCAATAATACTTATAAATATGAAGTATGGTGTGATGTCATTCCGAGGTATGCATGCCATTTGTTATTGGGGATTCCTTGGAAATATTATAGAAAAATCATGATGATGGAGGAAATAATACCTATACCTTTTGGAAGGATGGATAAAAAGTTTCGTTATCGCCCCTTAAAGATGAAGGGAAATCTTAGAATATGTTATCAGAAGAGAACTTGTTAACTAAATGAAGGAAATAATATTTTTTTGTGCATTAATAGTGCAAAAGGAGTTGAGGAAGAGATACCAATACTTTTTGAAGTGGCCAAGGTACTAGAAGACTATGTTGATGTTATCCCTAATGAATTATCTGATGGCCTTCCACCAAAGAGGGATAATCAAAATCACATTGATCTAATCCTAGGATCATATTTACCTAATTAGGAAGCCTATAGGATGAGTCCTACATAACATGCAGAGCTCAACCGACAAGTAACAAAGATTATAAAGAAAGGTGTGGTAAGAGAAAGCATAAGTCCCTGTGTTGTACTAGCATAGTTGACTCCAAAAAATATAATACGTAGAGGATGTGTATAAATAGTGAAGAAATAGATGAAATTACCATCAAATATTTGTTTCCTATAACACACTTAGACGACATGATGTATATGCTAGCCAAAAGTAAATATTTTAGTAAATTGATTTATGAAGTGGATACCACCATATCCGAATTCGCAAAGGGGATGAATCAAAAACTTCCTTCAAGACTAGGGATGGACTATATGAATTGATGGTGATGCCATTCAGGATATCCAATGCACCTAGTACCTTCATGTGGTTGATGAATACTATGCTTCGATCTTATATTGGTAAGTTTGTTGTCATTTATCCATATGGCATTCTAGTTTTTAGCAAAAAAAAAAAATCACTTGCAACATTTAAATATTATATTGGATACGTTGAAAAAACATCAAATTTATGCAAACCTGAAGAAATGTAAGTTGTTATAAGAAATTTTGGTATTTTTGGGTTTTGTCATCTCATCATAAGGAGTCAAGATGGATTTAGGAAAGGTCAGAGCAATTTTGGAGTGGTCTAATCCTTGGAGCATAATAGAGGCAAGAAGTTTTCATGGAATGGTGTTGGCGTACTTTCAGTCGACCCAGGTCCAGATCCCTTGTTCGTAAAAAAACCCAAGATATTGTCCTAACATAGGAGAATTCTGACGGCAATACCTACGACACAGATGAAGTCTCACCGGAGATATCTTATGGTAACTGACAGAAGTAGGTTTTTGCAGTTATTGAGGGGGATTTCCTTATCATACTCGTATTATGTCACTCGACCGAAACCCAAGAATTACACTTCTATTCTTATATATTCATTCAATACAATATACTATATATTCGTCGACATTTATAATAGAATATAACATAAATAATTAACACATATTTAGATCAATAGATGTGCGACACACACACACACATAAGCATATAAGTTCATTCATAATAGATTATGCTCGACACATTTAGATTTGTTCATTCACAACAAATATGCATTCGACAGAAACACAGATATCAGACACACAAAAAGACAAAATATAATGTGGAAACCCATTGAGGAAAAAGAACAAAGGTTCTCTTCATCTGGCATGAGAAATGGTTTGGCACCTTTGGTTTGCACACTCATCTTCTAGACTCTTCTTTGGATATTCTTTACAATTCATACATTCTTCTCTCGTCGCATGCTCTCTCTCTCTCTGTGTCTCTATTCTCCTCTCTTTCTCTACATTTATTTCTTGTTCTTCTGAACCTTAGTCGAAAATACTCCTATTAATCAGCCCCCCACACACATCTCGGGTTGGTGCTTTTATAAGCTTTTCTTCTTTTACACTTCTTGAATTCAACCATCGACCGAATCTAAACTATGAGTCGACATGATGTAATTCTATTTTAATACATCTCGTTACTTATAAAAATAAGCACTATTGACCCAAATTACAACCATGTTTTATTACTAAAAGCAAGCTTTTAGTCTAACTAACTCTTTTCCAAAAATAGGTATAATATCCCGAATTTTGGACCTAACACTTATAGGCTTGAGTCTATTGATTATGATGTTATATTGATGTTTTATTTTGATATATTGGGTTGAACACCCCACTGCATATGAACATGATGATTTGTTTTATATATTGGGTGTAAGCCAATTATTGATGATATATATATGCTTGTTTGTGTTGGGTGTGGAACCTGAAGCACATGATTGATGAGATGTTTTGTGTTGAGCAAGGAGATTTGGAGCAGATGGGTAATTAATGTTTTGTGTTGAGTGAGGAGCTCTGGAGAACATGGGTAATTAATGTTTTGTGTTGAGCAAGGAGCTCTAAAGAACATGGGTAATTAATATTTTGTGTTGGGAAAGAAGCTCTGGAGCATATGATTACTTACATTTGTGTTGAGTGAGAAGCTCTGGAGCACATGAAAAGATAATTGGAAGTGTTGGGCATAAGCCCTGGAGCCTTCCATGTTGATGTTGAGCATAATCTCTAGAACTTCGGATCCTTGGCCATTGTATCCCTAGGTGTATCGTGCAAGTACATCCTATCATTAGTGTTGAGCAAAGAGATTTGGAATTGCACTAAGTTTGTAAGTCCATGTTTTAGCATTGAGTATGGGCTCTAGTAAGCGGTAGGAGTTACTAAAAAGAAATTAATAATTTCCGAGTGAAAATGACTCGAGAAAAATATTGATCTCATCATACTTATTTATAAGTGATTAAATGAAATTTTGAATTTCCGGATTCTCATCAAGTATGGAAGAACTACCATGTTATATGAGGGAATACAGCATGCAAGGATGTTTAGAGTTTCCTAGCCTAGTAGACCTAACCATATACCTATTTTGACCTTAATGAAGAAGTGTCATTAAGTCTAGGGATCATGGTATATGATACCCAAAGACAATGTTAACAAATGTTATATTATTATGTATTTTATAAATAGTATGTATAAAGAAATAATTATAGAAATAATATAAAGAAGGAAAATCTCCATCAATTATTATTTATTATTAAAAAAATAATAAATAGTACAATACCTACAAAAGTCTAATTAGGAACTGGTTGAAAGTTCCTAAGTTAAACGTATTAAAAATTACCCAAATTAATTAAAAAGGGTTAAAGCAAGAAATCAAGGTTTCTTGATTTAACTGCCCCTTTGATTGAAAATTCTGTCTATAAAGTCTCAACCCAAGGAAAGGCTTGGGGTTCTGATCTATCTTTGGAGAGTCATTGTTATTCCTGTTTGCTCTCAAGTGAATTCTTGGAGAACATTTTCCTGGAAGGAAAAAGGAGAACTGATCCAGGCCTGATATATCAGATAGGAAACCCAACCTTAGGAGCTCTAAGCTACTTGCATGTTGGAGTCCAGCTCAGGGGTATCCGTATTGAAACCAAGAAAGGTTCTCGGTCATGGTTGGGTGGAACGTGGTAGTTCCCAAGTGATTCGGTCATCTAATATAGAGGTCGGATCTACCTATGAATTGTTAATGTTGGTTATTTTAGTGTGCAGGTTCAACCATTAAAGAAGCTTCAGATTATAGGTATGAGATCCTAGACTTCCTATTCTATTTTTATAGAATAAAAGATGGATGAATTAGGCAACGGTTCACATTATATGTTCTAACCCTATGTGTTTGATTTCTGTTTAAATATTCTAGGGTTTACATTTTAAATTATAACCCTAGGATGTACTTTACTTCTTATGGTAGATTTATCTAGGGTTTATTCATTTAGTTCACTTCTGCAATCTTAATTCATTTATAAATGTTTATCAAGGGTTTTGCACCATAGTTTTATTCCTGTATTACTTTTACTATTGAAACTGTGTTAATTGCAAATTAGGTTTATTTCAGATCTACTACCTATCTATTCTATGTCCTATTTACTCCATTGACATATTTCATT
>LPNX011209535.1:46620-71570 GCA_001517045.1 Pseudotsuga menziesii | reverse complement strand
CTATCCATTAAAGAAATAGAATTAAAAATCAAATCTAGAACATAATATTTACGTCTAAGTACAGATTATAAACATTCCATATTAAATCAAGTTAAAGACCACCAAAGACCTTTCAAGGTCTGCATAAACAAACTCTTGCTAATAACCAAATCATTTCCACTAAAATAAACATTATCATAATTAAATAAATAGAACAAGTATCGAGACCATTCATTGTTCTGTGCTCTAGTTCCTTTTCCAAATCAAATTTCACTGCCCTATAATATTACAAATTTACATAACCAAAACTGTATGCCATAAATCAAAATAGTTCCATCTAATATTACTCACAACCATCATATAAACGAGGTCACATGATTGAGTCCCGTGGACACTCAAAATGCCCAAATAAGAACCCACATTATTATTTATATGCAATAATCAATTAAATAAACAAGCCTTCATTCTATATAAAACAATTAAAAACATGTAATTACATTGAGGTTGCAGGAACGGATCTTGTAGACGAGCATTGCCTTTTTTGATTACATCAACTACGATTCCCTTTGTATTAAAATCTACAGCAAACATTAATACACAGGAACCAAGTTATAAACCTCATCATAATATTTTACATGGTCCAAGTAATTATACAAAGCGATGGCAGGAATTGAATTCTGTGGGCACTTAAGCCCCAAATCATAACCACCCAATTTTACAAACTCATTGTATCAGCAACGACCAGGATTCGAATCTTGTAGAATCATTTTACATTTATCAAGGCCATGCTATACACAGAGTGTATGCGGGCTGTAACATTAAATAAATTCACTACGACGAGGTCCTGAGAACCTCACCCTTCTGCACCTACGCAGTAAGAATAGACTAAGACACATTAAATAAATACACAGTCCCCTAAAATAAAACTAGAGATATATTATGCCCTGTCAACAAATCAGCCTACAACAATGATAGCCATCCAGGGTTTACACCCATGTTTCTTTTACAATCCACATTACACATTAATAATCGAAACAGTAAAGTATGCAACCATCCGAGCTATTGTAGCTTCCATGGAGAGCACTCATGCCATTCACGGCATGGCCTCAACCATACGTTGTCACAATCTTACAGCTAAGAGGATTAATGGAAGCAAAATACATAGACCAACCATGAATGTGAATGCCACATAAAAACCCAAAGCTTAAATAACAACAACAAAACATAAATTTATTTACACAGTAACTATTAAAGTCTTCAATCGAGTTTACACAGTCGTCCAATGGCCATGGCACCATTGCAAGCAATGGTGCTTCCTTAGTCTTATTCTCATAAACAAAACACGTTTTACAAGTTACACACAGAGCCAGTCCAAAATGTACCAAGGCTCCCATTCTTCGATTTCCAACAAGTATTATTTAAATACAAACCTAAATCTTTGCAAACCCAGGCCCAAAGGAAAATCGAAAACCCCATAGTAAAACCCCAACCAGCAACGTGATGCAACACAAACCCACCCATAAAGCAGAGAGGTGACAAGTGTAAGCTTGTGTAACAGGCTTACCATGTATATTCTGGAATCACCCACGAACTGGTTGTGAAGCTCTGAGCTATGTTACTCCTCACCAACCTTGTCACTTGCAACCACCAAGCAACAAAGGATGATAAATATGAAAGCTAAATGAGCCACAAAACAAACATCAAATTATGTAAATCCAAATGAGGCCATACCTTCAATAACTTGGAAGTCACCTTCACCACACTGCGCAGAGCCGAGAGCCAACAACCAACGAAACCAAATGACCAAGTCCTTCGTGGATCCAAGCCCTAATCTTGGGCTCCCCTAAACCCCAAGGCACATTAATGGTGCCATCCTATGACCCACTATCAAACTTCTAAAACCCACTCTTCTATAGTTCAGAATCGACCCAATATCATTTATCTCCATGTTATGTAGGAGCGTTAAAACCCCCATCGTGTAACGTTGAACTATGGTATAATTCGCCACCCAAAGCTTAATACAAGGTATAGTATTACATACCTTGTATACAATAGGCTTAATCCTTAAACCATTGCTTATTCATTTCCCTAAGCATTAAGCTTAGAACCATGGCATATGAAATATGCCATGGTAAACTTGTGAACTGAAAAGTCCAGAATTGGGTTTTAACCAATGTTTATAAACCCGCCAATAACAATACAACTATATGTTAATACTTTCAATAAAATAAATATGTAGAACAATTATTCTAGGTTATGAACAATTGCTAATAATCACAATAGGAAAATTAAGTGTCACTTAGATAATCAATCTAGGTCATACAAATATTAAACATGGTAATTACCTCGCCACTAACCTGAGATTGTAAGACACATTAATAACAACCAGTAGGTGTATTAATGATAAAAAAACGTTCATCACCCCGTAACAAGTCTCGTCACTAAATGTAAGCTGGATGTAAAATGAAAGAAGTTCCTTAGTTCAAACTAAACTAAGTAAGCCTGCCAGACAAGTAGGAACTTTTACCTCTTAGGCAGTTCCATGGGAGAACTAGTCCCGCCACTCCGCCCACTTTGTTTCCAAGAACAAAGATAAGTTAGAACCATGTAAACCTTAAGTAAACACATTCTGAATTTAACAAAGCATATAATCAAGTAACGATACATACACAACGACATATAACCATAAGAATAATGTAGTAATCAGCACTATGACATCCTAAGTAAAACATAGTATTAATCATAATTGAAAGTAAGATGATAGAACGTAAGAACAACTTACGACCAAACAGTGGTACATTTCGTGTATGTTATATTTCACAAGTTCACTAATGTCCAGCATAGGTAGTTTTTACTAGCCTAATAATTTTTTATTTTTTTTCAATTTTTGGGGACATTACAATAAGCCCAACTCCTCATCTCAACCTGCTTTCTTCCTCTTATGTTGCGGATCCTTCTGTCGCGGTATTTTCTTTTCTTGCGACCAAAATCTTCAACTTTTCAATAATTATTCTGTCTAAATTTTTCGCCAACACTCACCTACGGCTCCGTGTGATCCACATTAGTCTGAAATCTCTGTTAGTGCAATGTTTCTCTAAAAATCCTAAAATATTTTCACAACTTGTTGGGTTTCTTGTTGCATTTCTTCCTATACTATCTTCAATTTTTCTACAAGTTCAGAACTCATGCGTTTCGAAGTTTTTCGTCTTGTCGACCCCAAGAATTTTCAGACCTTTTCATGCACATCTTGAATAATACCTATCATCCTTTTCTGCCTCTACCTGCAACTCTGCCAGGGATAATCTTAGGGGCGAATTTTAGCCCAGTGGGCTATTTTTTGGTGTTTTTCTCCCAAAAAACATTCACCATTTTGCATTTTTTGAAGCCCTGTTTCTCCCAATTTTGATGGGGTAAATTTTTTTCACCCTAAAAATTGCCAAATTATTATATAAATGATATTAAATCCTTGGAAATTAAAATATTTTTTGAAAAATATCGCCAATCATTTTATAGTTGGTGTTTTAAGAATTGGTAATATTCGCCACCATTTATACACTTTTAAATAAATATGGTTCCTTAAAATCATCCCTAAACTCTGCGACCCAATTGGTTCTCTTTTACTATTGGGTTCGCAGTTTGGCTACTTGCTGATGTAATTTCTTCATGTCAGCAGCCTTGGCCATTGTCTCCACTACCGACAATTTCTTTAGGTCATTCTTTAGCTTGTTAAATTATTCCTCCATAGTATGCAACTTCTTTGTAACTTGTTCTAGGTCTTCGTCGCCGATCAAAGCTTCCCATGATTGTGAAAATTGTTTGACTGATTTAGCATGGATTTCTTCTACCTCTTCAATATTTTGCGTAGCCACAATTGTTTCCTTCTTTCTCTATTCCAGTACCTCTGGTGGTGTACTGGGTGTCATCTTCGATTCCAACTCCGCGACTCTCTTCCGGAGGTTCTCGGTGATCTCACCTAGTATGGAGACTTTTTCTTTTGTGAACATCTCTATTTTGATGCCTTCATCCATGAATTGTCTACAAGTCAATGTGAGAAATACTTCTAGTTACTTCCTGTCATCTTTCCAGGTCTTTGATTTATTTTTGGTCTCCTTGACTGAGTACTTTAGCGGCGACACATTTTTCTTTGATGAATTCAGTTGATAAAAGATATTACATTCTCATGTCTTCATCTCTTCCACTATACCATGTTGAATGGTATGCAATTGATACATAGGGACTGCTGAAAAATAAAAATCTACATCACCAATGTCCTTTACCGCTACATTTATTAGATCTGACATTCCCAAGTCTATTACTTGACGAACGACTTGGACTTTTGTTCATGGGTTTGTCAACTATACCTCGACATGTCACTCTTCAGATGTGCCATATTGCTCATGTGACACGGTCGAGTATGTCATTTGTTCAACCATTATTCTTACTTATTTTACATCATTACAAAGCGTCTAAAGTAAATTAGTAATACTACTTGCCAATTCTGTGTGTCTTGCATCTATATTATTTCATCTATCATTATCTATTTCTTCCATTCTATATGATATCAAGTTAGAACCATAATTTGTAATACCAATGATCCTAGATGATCTGTTGGCCTTCCTCTTCTTCCAGCTTGTGTTCGATTCTTTTCTTTTATCCCCCAACTCTGAATCTGTTGTGGTCGCACTAGATTCATCCTTATCGCTGGAGGGAGAGCTTTGTGGGTTGTATTCATTTGGTGGATCTCCCCCCCGGTCTCCATTCTTCTTAATAAATGGGTCATCCTATTCCAGTTCCTCTTCTTCAGATATTTGATCATTTACGATAGGTTCTTTCCACTCTTCAGGACAGTCTTGAATAATTGCATCAATTTTATTAGAATATTGTTGAAACCATGTGGCTAAAAATTGCTTATGTGGGTGTTTTCACGACTCTAAAAAAATGTGATGGGTCCCGACAGAGAATATGATAATGTTATGAAACCATTTGATGGTTTCCTCAGTGATTCTAGCCTGATTCCTAACAAAATTCGTAAGTGCCTCTCCTTGTAGGAAAAAATCAATATTATTAGCTTTCTTCCTTGGGTTCTCTTTGGAGAACCAGGGATTCTGGTATCGAGCTCCTCAATATGGGACTGGGACATCTAACCCTTTGTAGTTTGGTGGCTCTACCTCTACAACAAAAGAAATCAAAATTAATAGCCATGAGTATTTAAAGGGGTTACCCTTTTCTTATGCATCCTCATCATCTGCTAATAGCTCATTCAACAGATAGGTCGACTAGTTCATATGGACACCCGTTGCGCACTTCTTTGCTGCAACAATTGTTCCGCTGGTGCATTGGTTTGGTTGCATATTTCTAAAACGTTTGCTAGATATAACCTTGGTTGTAAACCACATGATTGTGTCATTTACAGAGATGATGGAAAAGCCTCTTTTATCCCTCATCAAATCATACTTCTCTTTAATTATGGTCGTCAAAGCTGTATCTTAGTCTTTCCTAGAGAAAAATGGTGTTGGGTCGAATCCTGGAAGGGGGAGTCCTGTAATAGATGTTATAGTTCGACGTCCACTGAGATTTTCCTATCAATCCATAGACATCCACCATGAAAAAATACCAGTAACTGTTTCACATAGGCATTACCTTATGTTGTGCAGCCAAAATATGGCATGTGGATTAACAACAACAGTTCGGATTTATCCAATCCTCTCTCCCATTCCATCGAAACTATGTGGATAGGGACATAATTAGTTTCCCTAATAGTGTCAATGTATATTTTAATCGCAAGATACAGGAAATTTCGAAGGTCATGGTCAATGCATCCCTTCTTCTGCGAATTGGGAATAATATTCATCGTTACCCGAACTCATTTAAGTATTGCTGGCATGACCAATGGATACTTGGAATTTTTACCAACAGTGACCTTCAGTGTGTCTACTAGCCTCGACGGGACATAGTTTAGTGACATGGATGTAGATCTTGTTGCTTCATCATCTAGTGGAGGTGTTGTTGCTCATGGTTTTCAATTGAATCCACGACCAAAATGTTTCCTCTTTGATGCACTAGGTTGGTCCGGTCATAAAATCACTTTAATCATTGGGGCTCTAGTTGTGAAACAACCTCTATATTATTTTCCATAGTCAGTGTAGGTGATGGAGTCTTGACTCCTGATTCTTAAACGGTGCTTGTGCTTGAGACATAAATGACCATACTTTCTGAAAAATAGGTTCGGATATTACAGTTGTAGATAAACAGTTCAACACATAAATTTCACTCAGTTGGATGCAATGGAATGAACAATGCTTTAGCGCAAAGATGAAATATGTTTACTCATTCACCAAGTCATTCATTCGCACGAACTTGTCATAAATGGAGAATGTAGTAGCAATTTTCGTTAGATGGAGCAATATTTTTAATCATTTCAAGGAAACTGCCAATCAAACCATCATTTATCCTTCTAGTTCAACGATATTTATCGTGCATTAATGGCAGAAGTGACCAAAATATATGCCGTCAAAATATATCATGTCTTCAAATTAGTTGTTGGCCAACTATTAGTTGCAACCACAATCCAATTTGCAACACAAAATCCTTTCTTGTGATAGTCACAGAGCCCATGGCACAACTTTTCTCTTGCGACAGGCAAATAGTGTGCGGCAATGATTCTTCTTCTGCAAAAGATAGATAGTCTGCGACACTTTTATTCTTCTGCGATAAACAAATAGTCCATGACAATTTTATTCTTTAGTGACAAACACCTAGTTTACAGAAAAAACACTCAGAAATTCGTAACAAAACACTCAGAAATTTGTAATAAAACACTCATAAATCTTGTGATTGCTTCTCTCTCTCTCTCTCTTTGTTGACTCTTTTCCTTCACTTTTTGAACTCTCAGTTGCCCAAACTGCTGCTATCCTGATAAGGATTTATCCAAATTCCATTCACCAACCCTTTGAAGGGTGTTCGATCTAATTTCTGAAATTTCATTGTTCCTCCTTCAATGATCTAAATGACAATATATGGTCCCACCCAATGTGTTTGAAGCTTTCCAAGATGCTTTACAAACTTACTGTTGTAGAGGAGAATAAGATCTCCAATCTCAAACTACTTACACTTAATATGTTGGTCGTGCTAAGATTTATGTTACTTCTTCTCGATATTTTGATGATATCCGGCGACGAATCGATCTTATTCTAATTGTACAAGATGTAAAAATATTTCTTCTAAAACAACAATATCGGTCAATTTAATAATCACATCGATTCTCAAACTAGGTACAATATATTCCATCAGCATAACAACTTCTTGTCCATAAACTAGTTGAAATGCAGTCTTCCCTATTAACTTTTTACAAGTGGTGTGATATGTCCATAATACTACAAGGACTTTCTAATCCCAATAATCTCTTTGAAAGTTACAGATATTCGTCAATGCATTCTCTAGGATCTTATTTAATGCCACAACAACACCATTTGCTTGTGGATGATACGATGGCATATTCCGGTGTTGAATCTAGAATACTTCAGTTAATTTTTTCGATCAACTGATTTAAAAAGTGATTACCTTGATCACTTATCGAAATATTCGGGCATCCAAATCTATTCACAACATTATCAAACAAAAATATTGCAGGGGTCATAGCAGTACAATCATTTACCGGAGCTTCTTTAGCCCATATGGTCAAATAATTTGTCGCAATGATAATGTAGCATGCACCTCTTCTCTTTCTTGGTGGATTAATAGGTCCAACAAAATAAACAACCCTTTTTTCAAATGATTTTAAATATATACATAGTACTAGAAACATCTCATCTCGTCACAACAACTTCTCAGTTTGTTGGTAGATATCACAGTCGCAACAATAATCTCTAGCATCTGCAATTTTGGAGTGGCCTAATCCTTGGAGCATAATAGAGGTAAGAAGTTTTCATGGAATGGTGTTGGAGTAATTTCAATCGACCTAGGTCTAGATCCCTTGTTCGTCAAAAAAACCCAAGATATTGTCCTAACAGAGGAGAATTCTAACGGAAATACCTGCGACACAGATGAAGTCTCACCAGATATATCTTATGGTAACTGAAAGAACTAGGTTTCTGCAATTATTGAGGGGGGTTTCCTTATCATACTCGTATCAAGTCACTCGACCGAAACCCAAGAATTACACTTCTATTCTTATATATTCACTCAATACAATATACTATAGATCCGTCGACATATATAATAGAATATAACATAAATCCTTAACACATATTTAGATCAATAGATGTGCAACACACACACACACAAGCATATAAGTTCATTCATAAGAGATTATGCTCGACACATTTAGATCTGTTCATTCACAACAAATATGCATTTGACAGAAACATAGATATCAGACACACAGGGAGACAAAATATAACGTGGAAACCCATTGAGGATAAATAACAAAGGTTCTCTTCATCTGGCATGAGAAATGGTTTGGCACCTTTGGTTTGTGCACTCATCTTGCAGACTCTTCTTTGGATATTCTTTAAAATTAATACATTCTTCTCGCATCTCATTCTCTCTCTCTCTCTCTCTCTCTCTCTCTCTCTTTGTGTGTCTCTCTTCTCCTCTCTTTCTCTACATTTATTTCTTCTTCTTCTGAACCTTAGTCGAAAATACTCCTATTACTGAGCCTCCCCCACACATCTTGGGTTGGTGATTTTATAGGATTTTTTTCTTTTACACTTCTTGAATTCAACCATCGACCGAATCTAAACTATGAGTCGACATGATGTAATTCTATTTTAATACATCTCGTTACTTATAAAAATAAGCACTATTGACCCAAACTACAATCATGTTTTATTGCTAAAAGCAATATTTTAGTCTAACTAACTCTTTTTCGAAAATAGGTGTAATATCCTGAATTTTGGGACTATCACTTATAAGCATGAGTCTATTGATTATGATGTTCTATTGATGTTTTATTTTGATATATTGGGTCAAAGACCCCGCTGCATATGAACATGATTATTTGTTTTATATATTGGGCGTAATCCAATTATTGATGATATATATATGCTTGTTTGTGTTGGGCATGGACCCTAAAGCACATCATTGATGGGATGTTTTGTGTTGAGTGAGAATCTCTGGAGCACATGGGTAATTAATATTTTTTGTTAAGAAATAATATATGGAGCACATGAGTACTTACATTTTTGTTGAGCGAGAATATCTGAAACACATGACAAGATAATTGGAAGTGTTGGGCATAAGCCTTGGATCTTCCATCTTGATGTTGAGCATAAGCTCTAGAACATCGGATCCTTGGCCATTGTATCCCTAGGTGTATCGTACAAGTACATCCTAGCATTAGTGTTGAGAGAAGAGCTCTGGAATTGCACTAATTTTGTAACTCCTTGTTTTAGCATTGAATATGGGCTCTAGTAAGCGCTAGGATTTACTGAAAATAAATTAATAATTTTCAAATGAAAACGACCCGAGAAAAATATTGATCTCATCATACTTATTTATAAGTGATTAAATGAAATTTTGAATTTTTGTATTCTCATCAAGTACTGAAGAACTACCATGTTATATGAGGGAATCCAACATCCAAGGATTTTTAGAGTTTGCTAGCCTAGTAGACCTAACCATCTATCTATTTTGACCTTAATGAAGGAGTGTCATTAAGTCAAGTGTTACGGAGAGAAATTCCTATGGCTTGGGGTACCACAATAGACAGCTTGACTCCAGAAATCAATCATTTCCAATATGCAATAGAAATCAAATATCTAACACTAAAGGATCAGACCTCATACATTATTTCAGACGGTTGAAGTAGATCCCCGTTGAGCTTTCCAACTTCAGCTTGAATTGATTAATCACTTCCTCAACAACAAGTAAACAAGACAAGCATACTTTGCCGGCACGTCTATGAATCAGAGAAACTGAATCCCCCACTTGGGCCTCCACCACCTCAATCCTCCATCTCTCGATAGCAAGCTCACAAGCAAAAGGCAAGCTTGGGAAGAACACCAAAGTGCTCCAAGGGACAAAGGGATGTAGACTCAAGCACAAGTTTCGGAAACAATGGACTATAGTTTCTTTACTCTCAATTCTCTTATGCCTTCAATGTATCCAAAGAGTTCCTTATATAGCTTTTCAAAGGGGCAATGAAAGGTCGAATCTGAGCAATCTCAAGGCATATGGAAGTCCAAGAGTCAAGTGAGTCAGATCCATGTCAAGGAAAACTCCAAAAGGATTTGGATTTTGTACACATCCCGATGTACGCGGTTTTAGAGGTCAAACCTACGTATATACGCAATTAGGGGTTTAAAAGTTGCATATATCAATTTTCATATGTTTATAGGGATGGTCTAGGAAACATCAAAGGACAAAAAATGGTCCAAGGGGTCTAAGGAGTCTGCAGAGGGACAGGGGAAGGCCATACAAGTGTGATTCACCTGGAGTGGTAAAATCAACTATAACATATGCCCCTAATGTGTGAGGTCAGAGGGGTCATACGATGGCCGAAATACATTATAAGTCCATCCCAGAAGTGGAGTGATGAAGAATCATAAATGGAAGACCAGCCACCCAATCAGCATACTGCAATGATACAACTCTACAAATACATATAGCAGTCCTAGATACATAAGAGTACAATGGCCATGAATAGGCATGATACAAAATATCACATAAGTTGTCATCACCATGTACAATATACATAGATAATAATCTCCATGATGAAGATATACAAAGGATCATGATCTCCATAATGGCTGAAGATATACAATGGATCAAGATCTCCATAATAGCTGGAAATTTCTGACATATACTGGAATCAAGTCACAAGAGCTGAAATCTCATGAACACTGGCACGATCAAGGAGGTAGCATATAAGAGATGCCACCAATTTGGAAGGTCTTCTACACAAACTGCTATGAGTACTTGTCCTACTATGTGAATAGAAGTGTCAAGGTTGAACATAGTAGTCCATCGTTTGATTATCGGTCATTGATGTATACCATTAACAGACGCGAGATCACCCACCGATAATGAAAATGGGAATCAAGGTACTAGAGTGCAAACTAACAAGTGTGAATAAATGTGTTGAGGTCAAACACTTGAGAGGATCCATCAATCAGGGGACATTGACGTATTCCCAAAAACCGTCGATGGCGAGAGAACCTGCCACTGATGACTGCAAGTCTCAAGGCACTCAAAAATGACTCTAGATTCCAATCCCAGAATAAATGATCTAGAGTCGATGGGATGAAATCCGCTGGAAGGAGGGCATTAAGGCATCCCCCATCAGCCAACACGAGGTACTCAGCAAAGCTGTATAATGTGGAAGGACTCGATCATAAGGTGCACGAACCAGTAACTGAATTGGGAATGGCCAACATGCAAAGTCAAGATAACTGAGGAATGGCCGACTCAGGTTTCAACTTCCTTTGAACAAGAGCATAAAGGCAAATGGAGATTGAATGTAGGCATCATAGACTCGATATATAAAACTGGGACATCTCTGCGACACTTGAGGCATCGACAGAGGCTCCATAGAGACTGGAAGCTTAACCAGTCGGTGGAGATAAACTTAGATAAACGAGTACAGCTCCTAAAGTCAAACTATAAACCCAACCAACATATGTGATATAGAGTGCTCTGTTCGAAGGCGACACGACTCTACAGCTACCAAAGATAACATCTTTCCTTGTCCGGATTTTTGGTTTTATTTTTATTTTTTTGGACTTTTTCAAATATTTAAAAAGCTTGAAAAAGAATAAAACTGCTTTATAGTTACAGACAAGGAGGAGATGAGTGTCATAATGGGCAAACAAACTAGTTCCAAGCAGTGGAACATACCTATGCTCAATGCAAGGATACATGTGTAGGATAGCGACACTCGGGGGAAAGTCTTCTCCTAGTAAAAATTGGGAATCAAGCTGCAAAGGATATATAAGATGGATCTGCATGGCTAGACATGAGACAAGCTTGGGCTATATGGCTGAAACTCAATGTCAGGGAAGCCGGCGTAAGGATCAATAAGGTAGGAAAATCTCATGATAATGCAATTACAACTTGACATAAGGGATTGTTGAGAAAAATAGGCCAGCAAAAGATCAAGAGGAGTATGAGGCTCTTGAGAAATGTCATGGCAATACTATACAATAGACTCCCACACCCTAAGGGACAAAATGTCAGCATGGGCATCAAATGGAAATCAGGCGCTAACTAGGGTACCCATGTAAGGTCAAGCTCTACCACTCATATCCTGCCACTTCTAAAACAGCAAGAAGGTTCCGTGACATAATAGAGTGGGTTCGTACCTAAGGCTATAATGAAACGGTCATAAGATCATGCAAAATGCAAACGGTGATGAAACCTAAACTATATGCCAGTTTAGACATGATACCTAAAATCGGCACGAATGGGTCAATCCAATGGCTGAAACAACACTCAAAAAGGTCTCCTACATCATAAATTAGTCCAAAAATGGTCCAAAAGGATTAGAAACGGTCCAAACTATAGGAAAGGGGGTAAAAATTTTCAAAATTTTGAAAATTTTCTATAAATAGTAAAAAATTCAAAACATTATAAAACATTTGAAATTTTTACCCATTTGAGCTCAGAACTTCAACAACGAATTCTAGGAGATCCAGCCGGTGGAATCCACTACCATTTTTCCCAGGTACTTACCCATGCTCTACTCTTTCATTTTGATGCCAATTTTGTCAAATTCCATGGTGTATTTGGGTTTCTAGGCCATTCTAAGATACGCGCCACGACCCACGTGGAAATTGAGGGTTTTTCTGCGTATAGGGCTGGATATACGTGGAAAATGCCCTCAAAGTCGTGTGCATACGTGGCTGTTTAGCAAACAGTTGCGTATGGGGCCACGCTCAATGTTTTTTAAGTATTCTAATGGACAAAACTCAAATTTTATGTGCAGGATGGCCTTAGAATGGAGAGAACGTGAACATGGTGATGTAGAAGAGGCAATAAGGGAAGATCTAATGGCTCAACAAGCGTTACGTGCATGTGGGCTTTACAAATTTTGGTGTCTTGGTGGCTTAAGAGCCAAACCAGGACTATTGCAGATGTTAGTGGACCACTAGGATCCAGACTCAGAGTCGTTCCAGATAGACGGGATGTCCCTCACCATAGAAGTGGAGGACATATACTTTATTACTGGACTTTCTCGATGGGGGGAAGTAGTGAACCTACGTTATCGTGGACCTGGAGGTGGCCTAACTATAGATGAGTACATTGCGGTGTATTGCTATCCAGAAATGGAGAAGGTGGGGAGTCAGATCCCAACTAACTCCATATAGGTGCTCGGCCTAAAGGCCATCCTACTGACATTGGGTAGGATAGCAGGCTTGGATTCACTCCACCAGGCCTCGCGGCCTCTGATGTTCTATGCAATGGAGTGCATGAGACCCATGGTGTACGATTGGAGCACTGTGCTATTGGGAAACATGAAACACCAGCTCAGTGAGTGCAAGATAGGTCGAGTGCGAAACTTCGGTTTCAGCAGTATACTGAGCACATTTTTCTTTGAGCGTGTTCCTAAATTGAGCCCTAGAGTTGACATTCCTCTACACGGGGTTCGAGATCCAGCCCAACGGCGTTTGGTAGATGTGATGCGCAAACTGGGTGGAGGTAGGGTGTCCAACCCCTATCCAGCTGATTTCTTTCCGTGGTGGCAACGATAGATAGTTTCCATCGATGACTACCCCTATGCGGGGATAGATTTTCGGGGAGACTCGGACATGCCGCTACCACCAGGATCGACATACGGTGACATAGGTAACGAATCTTGACCCTTTTTAAAAATTTTGAGTTTTTTTTTTTTTGGTATTTTTTGATTATGTGGAATCAAAAGACATGTTTTTGGGTGACAATACATAGTGACATCTACCATATGCATGCATATGTGGGACCACGACGGCCTGAAGGCTTCCCTCGTCATAGAAGGAGGGGAAGAGGAGATGATATCACGGGTGTGGATGTGGAGTGGACGCTCCAAAGCATTCATACCAACGTCGTGAGACTGACACATAGAGTACCCATGGCGCAAGTCGAGGACTTTCCTGAGGCCATGCAACACCAGGTGGTGGGTGTGCCACGAGCATGGGTGTGGCTATTTCAATGGCTAGCTAGAGCCGTAGTGAAATTCCATGATCACAACCCCCCTCTGCCTCCACAGGCTTAGATACTTGGGAGTGATACATTTTGTACTACCATGTATTATATTTTGGTGGCTCGAGAGCCCCATTTTTGTATTATGACACTATGTATTACCACATTTTGGATGTTTATAAATTTTTTTATGATGATCGATTTATTTATTTACATGTGTAAAAATTTATGTTTGTGATGAGCTTATTGTGTATGAAACAAATGCCAATCTAACACGTAGTTAGCATATGAGTTAGAAACTTGATTATTAATTCTTGGAACATGTATGCATGTTATATTGTCAAATTTCCATTCTAATAATCTCACACGTAAGAATCTTCTTAATAACGTCGGTTCTCTACATGGCACAAACCATTAAGCTGTGACACTACTAACTCCAAATCAAGTCATACCTCAAGAGAGAGAACACCATTTGAAATGGCATCCCATATAAGTTCAATAATGGCACTATATTCAACAACATTGTTTGAATATGGCCATAAACATACACCTCCAAAAGACAATACCTGACCCATAGCAGTATAAATCACCCAAGCAGCAGAGGCTGAGTGTTGAGTGTGATGGCTCGCACCATCCGTGAATCCTATGAAGGTGGAAGATTCTATTGACATCTGCTAAAAGAAATGGAAACTAACCACAAACCCGATCACCATAATAAAAATACCTACCTATGCAAAACTGTACAATATTATACAATAACCAGCCTTGGCTGAAGAATCATGCATAGTGCTTCTTGATATAGAGCCCATTTCTATGCTCTACCAAGGTCGTTCCCTCATAATCCACTAACTCATAAACACCCTTCTCTAACACATGTTTGACTATGTAAGGACCATGCCACATGGGGTTAAATTTTCCTACCCCCAAGGGTTCTTTCGATTGATCCCACAAAAGGACCAAGTCTCCCTCACTAAACCTCCTTGGATGGAAAAACTTATCATACTGGACCTTTACGCGACGCTTATTTAATTCTAGAGAAACCAAGGCATCTTGACGCTACTCATCAAGTTGTTCAAGGTGGACCAAACGCTCCTCCAATGGTGAAGTTTCTGGTAAGAGCTCTATGGCTAGATTCAAATAAGGAATCTTGCACTCAACCGGCAATACCGACTCCACTCCATGTACAAGTTGATATGGAGAAAAACCCGTGGTAGTCTTAACAGTGGTTCTGTAAGCCCACAAAGCAAGATATAACATAATGTGCCAATTATTCTTGCTTTGTGCGATGGTTCGTTGGAGAATGGATTTGAGTGACTTGTTCACTGCTTCTACTTGTCCATTCGCTTAAGGGTAGTAAGAGGAGGAATGCTCTTGTTTGTACCCTAACTTTGATGCCAACTCTTCCATCATATGAATTTGAAAGTGCGAGCCATGGTCAGTGAGAGCCATGGTCAGTGATAAGCTCCTTCAGAATCCTGAACTGAGTAATAATCTGGTTGAATACGAAGTGTGCGGTTGTCTCACCGTCGGATTTAATTGTAGGCATAGCATCAACCCATTTTGTGAAGTAGTCAACAGCCACTATGATATGGTGATGCCCCCCGGATGAAGCTGGGCTACAATCCATAAAATCAAGCCCCCACTTAGTGAAGGGACCGGCCGTGATGATGGGATGTAACGGGGCAAGTTTCGAGCACATATTACGTGCAAACACCTGACAAGGGTGGCACCTCTTGACCACATATACACAATCCTTAAAGATCGACGGCCATAAATAACCCACTCTTAAGATTTTTTGGGCTGTAGAAAGCCTAGATAGATGACCACCACACGCCCCTCCGTGGAAATCATTCAGCACTACTTCAGCCTCCTCATGAGTTAAACAATGACGTAAAATGGAATCTACCCCATAGCGGTACAAAGTGTTATCCACTATGAGGTAATTCTTAGACACGTGACGTAACCGTCATCGTTCATCCCATGAGAGGTGAGTAGGGACCTTCAATTTTTGTAAATATATAATGATATCCCCATACTATGGGTCTAAAGTTGAGATTAAGAAGATGTGGTCATCGATAAATGTATCTTCACAAACCAACTTGTCGGCCTCGCTTGGGAAATCTGATATAAGCTCCGCAAAAATTAATGATTTCTTCGATTTTTCCATAACAAACTTGAGATCGAATTCTTGCAAGATGACAATCCATTTATTATATTTTCCCCCAATCATCCTTCGAGTGAGGATGAATTGAAACGGATTGACATGGGATACAACCAAGGTCTGGCGAAGGAGAATATAATGTCTCAATCGTTGAACCGCATGTACAGTAGTTAAGGCAAGCTTCTCAACATGGGAATAATGGATTTTTGTGTCAATAAGATTTCGTCTTAGATAGTATATGACATGCTATTGGAGCTCCTCATCCTCTTGAACCAAAACCATAGCAATCGTCTCCATGGACGTGGCCACACAAAGTAGAAAATCACGGCTATAGTCTGGGGGACTAATCACCGGCGCCAATGCTAGGGCTTGCTTAAGGGCATCAAAGGACTCTTGGGCTCACTCATCCCAACAAAAGGTGGTGTCCTTCTTCAAAATACGCATGAAGCCTCTAGTCAAATTGGCAAAATTGACAATGAATCTCCATGAGAAGTTTTTCATGCCTTGCAAACATTGAAGATGACGAATATTCTTCGGGGGAGACAACTGAAGTATTGCCTCAACCTTCAAAGGGTCGACTCTTATACCCTCTTTAGAAACAATGAATCCTAATAAGCGACCTAACTTCACACAAAAGATGCACTTGTGAGGATTTAACCTGACCAAATAATGGCGGCACCTTTCGAATACCAATCTCAAATGATAGGAATGATGCATTCTCATACGAGAATGAGCAGCAAGGTCATCCAAAAATACTTCAATAATTGATTTGAGATCATGGAATATCAAGGTCATAGCCCACTGAAAAGTAGCTCAGGCGTTCTTAAGGCCAAAAGGAAATTTTCGATATGCAAAAGTTCCCCAAGGACAAATAAATGCAGTCTTATGTTGGTCCTCAGGTTTAATTTGTATCTGATTGTATCCGGAAAAGCCGTCCATAAAGGAAAAAACCTCGCTACCCGCACATTCATCCAAAATTTGATTAACAAATGGTGTGGGGAAATTGTCTTTAGGACAGGCACGATTCAAATCACAGAAATCAGTACATATGCGGATCGCTCCCTGCTTCTTATCAACCGAAACGGGGTTTGAAACCCACTCTGTCAAGGGAACGGGATAGATAAAACCAACTTTCAATAGTTTTTCTATCTCTTCCTTAATCGCGGGTGCTTTCCTAGGATTCACTGTACGAAAGCATTGTTGAACAGGCTTAGCATTGGGATAAGTCTTAATCTCGTGTTCAACAATGCGAGGGTCGATACCTGGCATTTCATTGTAAGGACAAGCAAAGATATCATGAAACTCTTTAAACAACTCAGTGTATTCTTGAATCTTAGCATGGGAACATTCTTCCACAATATAGACATTCTCTATCTTGCCAGGATCATGAGAGATATTGATAGGAATCATTGGAGATATATTTTCCATGTTCCCATCAACCATTGGACCAGGAGAGCTTAATGGAACCATGGGACTACCAATTCTCTCACTAAGAACCTCCCTAAAGTCCTCACACTCCAAGCGGTCAAGCTCGGGAAGAAAGTAAGATCTATGATGGAGCTCTTCCCATGGTGGCTCAACTCTTGATATGGCCTCAATAATCACTTTGTCTGAAGGAAAAACACTATCAAGGCAGTCGTACGCATGAGAAGATTGAACTTCCCATGCAAGCAGCACATACATGTCCTCCTCCTCCGTCCGCGAAGAGGAAGGACTAGGCTCTGCAACACACTCTATATTAGCTTGATAAGCTACCATAGTTGTAGGAAATGGCACGTCTGTCATGATGGGCTCACTCAAAGTATTCGGTGTAGGAAGAATCCAAGGATCTTCCATATAACTCATGCAAAAATACAATGATCTCACAGATGTCGAAGCCTCACCGGAACTAGACCCTATCATAAGGATAGGTGCAGCACAACTAAAGATTCCCATAAGGGATGGATACATGCCCACACCCACACTCCCAATTGCCGGCTGAGAGTGCTCTACAATCAGGATCGAAGCTCCCAAAGATGCGGTTACCGATGGATTCTTGAATGACATTTGATCAATCGTAACTATCTTCCCATTAAATGGAAAACATACAACGCGAAACAGTGAAGAAGCTACAGAATGCATACTGTACATCCAATTCCTACCCAGCAAGAGATTGTAGTCAAGGGGCGCATCAACCACCTCGACCTCTATCCCAACGGTCTTCCCTCCCAAACGGACCTTAAGGGAAGGAAGGATCCCATGCGGCCTAAATTATCTCCCATAAAACGCAGTTAACATGGTCGCAGATTTAGACAACTCAGGGGAACCTAAACCCTTTCAACATGATAAAGACATCACAGAAGCAGCAGTGCCTTCATCAATCATAGTGCGCTTGACGATCATGTTGAGACATTATACATGAATCAAAAGAGACACATAGTAAGGAAAGTGAGGCTGAAGTCCTACAGTTTCAAATTTAATCACAGAGGAAGAATTATCATCATTCACACCAAGGGCAGAAAGCAAATCCTTCCTTTGCAAAGGACAACTATGAGGTACTTCTAGTGTAGACATCGCACAAGGAGTGTGGCCCAAATCCTCAACAACAGAATAGTTCTGGGCGGCTCGAGAATTAGGATTGTGCCCTTAACACTTAAGGACTCCCTTAGGAATGCAAGGTGCAACTTCAACTTTATCCACAGGTTTTTCAATACGCAAAGGAGTCCCTGGTGGATTAGGTTCTTTACCTGGGTTGTGTTGTGACGAACCATAGTCCTTCACACGGGTAACAACCTTCGCAGCACGTACCATGTTAATGCAACCACGACCACTACCCTTCGGTGAATCTTGATCACCACCAGACTGATCATGGGTCCTTGAGTTCATGTTTTGATTGTGAGGTAAAGGGTTAGTTAGCACAACTAGACCCTA
Organism: Pseudotsuga menziesii; assembly: GCA_001517045.1. Taxonomy (NCBI): domain Eukaryota; kingdom Viridiplantae; phylum Streptophyta; class Pinopsida; order Pinales; family Pinaceae; genus Pseudotsuga; species Pseudotsuga menziesii. The sequence goes on along the minus strand of LPNX011209535.1, from coordinate 52,405 downwards.
TGCTAAGAATCTTGAGGCTTCATCGATACGAGGGCACAAGTAAGTGAGGTGATCTTCCTTACACAACTTGAAAGAAAATTTAACCTTACATTTAGCTTGCTTGTCCCCCCCCAGCATTACGAGCATTCTTTTCATTATTATTAGTATTTTCATTCCTATTCCCACCCTTACGATTGTTCTTACTCTTCTTTTTATTCCTTCCGGGTTGCTAGTTACCCTTCTGGTTCGACGATTGCACCGAAAGCACACTCGTCGTTTGGGTGGGTTGAGATGAAGCTGTGGCTTGTCCCAAAGAAGACTGGTTGATTGAAAATTGACTGACCTATTTCACAACCGAATCCATAGGTTTAGCACTCGCACAACCAACAATTCCATCGACATGTGGTCCAGGTTTAACTTTGGGGTCGAAACTAGAATGCGGAACATTGGGAATGATCTCATATAACAAACCGGATTGAGCATAAATCAAATCCAGTTCTTGTGCCCTAAAAATGGCTTTTTCCTCATTTTGCACTCTAGATGTAGAAACATCCTTCACTATCTAAGGCAATAATGACTTAAGGAACCATTCGAGGAGGAATTCTGGCGGTATAAAGGCTTTAATCAACCTCTTCCGTCTATGCCACTCTTGGATATGGTCCAAGATACGTGTGGATTTATCTTGCCAAAATGTCGACAAGAGTTCCATACCAATTTCGTAACGCACTAGTAGCTGAAAGTGGTTAAGAAAAGTCATCGCTAGGTCATCGAACAAAGCGAATGCCCCCCTAGGTAGCTCTATATACCATTTCACGGCAGGTCCTATATGGGTGCGTTGAAACAGCTTTAAATGGATCGAATCCTGGTGTAAGGAATTTGAAGAGCACCATAGGTGAAAGGTAGTAACATGTTCGCTCGGATCCTCTCCCGATTTTCCCTCGAACTTGGGTATGTCCAAGGGAAGCTTAGTAGGGACAACCGGCAAAGCTGGGTCATGAGCTACAGGATCGTTCATCAGTCTTGGCAAGTCGGGAATATTTAGCGTTGCAAGGAGAGGGAGCCTAGGATGAGTAGGTTGATGGACTGCTCCCTGATAGTTCTGATTCACATAGGTTTGATTACCATACCCACCATGGCCTTGGACATAGTGCCCTCCTCCTGTTTGACCCGTATAGGGTGGCATGGAAGTATCAGAGTATGGTGTACCTTGACTATTCAGAGCTACAAAGCCGTAATTAGGAGAGTAGGTAGGTTGTTGATACCTGTACCCATAAGGTGAAGAACCCTGTCCATACTGTGTCCCATAATAAGGTCCATAAGTCATCACATGAGATGTCCCATGAGACACTTCGTAAGTAGGGATATACGCTCCGAAAGTAGGAATATACATTCCGTAAGTGGGAATATACACTCCGAAAGTAGTAACATGACCTCTAGAAGTATGAACATGACCTCCCAAAACAACGGGCGATACTTGAACCTGAGACACAACTGGTTGAGTAATAGCAGTACGGACATGACGCATAGCAGCATTCCGGCCCTCAGGACAACGTGAATGATGTGGAGGGTGAACATTTGAAGAACTAGGGACAAAGGATGAAGGGACCTATGTAATTATGTACGTGTTGTTCCCTATAGTCACTTGTCTTGGATCTTGTATCCTAATAGGATCACTAGCCCTAGGCCTAGCAGGAACATGTGATGTAGCTTCCACTGTCGGGATGGAAGGTGCAATGTGACTTGTGCTCCCAAACCTCTCCGCATGGTAAGGATGAGAGTGCCCCCAGGCATAGTGTTACTCTCAAAATATGACTTGACATGAAATGCCAAATCATGTGTCTGAAAACCAAACATACCATAACTACCATAACTAGTGCTCGTGGATTCAAAATGAGTCTCATCATCTTCTGGCATTCCATACTGGTGATGCGTCAATGGGGGATCAATACTAGAGTAAGTAGGTCGATCATGAAAATTACCTATCTCAGAAATCACAGGACCTAACTCAGTCAAATCAGGTGAAGGATCATAGGTAGGGGTCATCCCAATCAATAAATGCTCACATTGCCTCGTGCTTAACTCCCTTTTGAGAGGAGGATCTTGAGAAACACTGGTTATACCAAGGAATTTCACACACTCACCTGGACAGACACATACAGGTTGTTGTTTAGTGGTCTTAGAGAATTTACTCATAATGAACTATTCCAAGACCCTAAAACCTAATCTTGTTGGTGAACCCTATTAAATAAAATAGTGTAGTTCATTTTAATTAAGCGTTGATTTTAATTGGCTTTATTACTCAAAAAAGGTATATGGCCGTGCAACTAATGGCGTTATGACACAACATGAAGCAAAATGCACACCTAACAATCAATGCAAATGCATTGTGTCCATGAAAAACAGGGTATGCTACTACGTGAAATGCACAATTTCTTCAAATGATACATGCAAACTTTCCTATATGAAATCCTGACTAATACTTCAAAGCAAATCTAGTGCAAGTACTATGCAAAATGCAAGATGCAATGCATAATGATAAGCAAATATTTTTGGATTTTTTGAAATAAAAATGAGATACTAAAGCAAAAGAATCATTCTACAACCCCCAGACTCTGCAAGCACACTCAAGCAGCACTCAAGCAAAGTATTAAGGTAAAATAAATCTAATGCACTAATCCCAAAACAAAAAATAAAAAATGCAATGACAAGAACATTCTTCAAAAAAGAAATTTTACCCTAAAAAAACATCTTTGGTCAGAAATAGAGGTGTATATAGACTCTAGCAGTATCAAAGGAGACTCAGAAATCATCCACATTCACCCAGCAATAATCAATATTCCTCTAGAAGGAAAAACTAAGGGCATACACGACTGTTCATAGTAAACCCGCGTGTGTACGCGGAAATAGCAATGAAACCCGCATATATACGCGACTGTGAGTTAAAAAATCGCGTACAAGAAGAAAGGTGCATAAAAATAAAGGGAAACAGACAAGCTGAGACAAAATTCACACCAATCAGACACTACCAGGAAAACATGCCCCCAGACCCAACACAGAAACAAGAGAAAACAGAGAAATTCAAAGTCATTGAATGCCGATAGAAAATCCCCAAAGGACAACTACTAGGAACTCCTTAGCGGAGTCACCAATTCTGTTATGGAGAGAAATTCCTATGGATTTATTAATTCTTGCACATGATCTAGGAACTTGGAATCAAAATCATCAAAGAATAATTAACAAATACTCATGAATTGGTAATAATCGGAACCGGAATTGGTTTCCTCTCTGTATATTTAATAAACAATAAAGGGTTACAATACCAATGCTGAGCAATGGCTTAAATCCATGAAGAATTTGAATACCTAAGGAGACAATTAGAATTCAGTGAGTGAGTCTAGATTAACTGACTCTCAACCATTCAATCTCACTCAGTTAACCACTTGACCAAAACCCTAATTGACTCACTAAACCCTAACTGAAGTCAGAGTGCAATAAATGACTGAATCTCAACTGAAGGAGATCAGACACATGTCATAGCAATCCAACCATCAAGTGCTAGTGCTCCATGACTCCAATGAACCTCGATGAGGTTAACTGAAGCTGAACTGACCATCATAAGTTAGTGGAGGCGCCTTGTTGACTCCAGATCATTAAATAATAATAAATAATCATTAAATAATATATTTAATGACTGGGGGTGCCTTAACTGACTGTAACTGACTGGTTGAACTGATTGTAACCACCAGTTAGCAATTAGGTGCATTAATGTCACACAGATCATCCTCGGAGTGCTCCAGTTAGCCTCCTTGACTGTAGGAGAAGGCTAAGTTAGCCTCCTTGACAGTAGGTAGGCGTGGGTGTGACTTGATGATGGCAATTAATGCTCCACTGATGTCAATTAAACTTAGGCTAGTGGTTTAACTAGGCCAATTTGACCAAAAGAATGTGTATGATGGTAAATGTCTCCAACAGGCTTGGGGTACCACAACAGATAGCTTGAATCTAGAAATCAATCCTTTCCAATATGCAATAGAAATCAAATATCTAACACTAAAGGATCAGACCTCGTACCTTATTCCAGACGGTTGAAGTAGATCCCCATTGAGCTTTCCAACTTCAGCTTGAATTGATTAATCACTTCCTCAACAACAAGTAAACAAGACAAGCATACTCTATCGAAACCTCTACGAATAGGAGAAACTAAACCCCCCACTTGGGCCTCCACCACCTCAATCCTCCATCTCTCGATAGCAAGCTCACAAGCAAAAGGAAAGCTTGGGAAGAACACCAAAGTGCTACAAGGTACAAAGGGATGCAGACTCAAGCACAAGTACCGGCAACAATGGACTATAGTTTCTTTTCTCTCAATTCTCTTATGACTTCAATGTATCCAAAGAGTTCCTTATATAGCTTTTCAAAGGGGTAATGAAAGGTAGAATCCGAGCAATCTCAAGGAATATGGAAGGCCAGGAGTTAAGTGAGTCGGATCCATGTCAAGGAAAACTCCAAAAGGATTTGGATTTTGTACACATCCCAATGTACGCGGTTTTAGAAGTCAAACCCACATATATACACGATTAGGGGTTTAAAAGTCACGTATATCAATTTTCATATGTTTATAGGGATGGTCTAGGAAACATCAAAGGACAAAAAATGGTCCAAGGGGTCTAAGGAGTCTGCAGAGGGATATGGGAAGGCCATACAAGTGTGATTCACCTGGAGTGGTAAAATCAACTATATCATCAAGGGACCATGGTATATGATACCCAAAGACAATGTTAGCAAATGTTATATTATTATGTATTTTATAAATAATATGTATAATTAAATAATTATAGAAATAATATAAATAAATGTAAGAAAGAAGGAAAATATCCATCGATTATTATTTATTATTAAAAAGATAATAAATAGTACAATACCTACAAAAGTCTAATTAGGAACTGGTTGAAAGTTCCTAAGTTAAAAGTATTAAAAATTACTCAAATTAATTAAAAGGGGTTAAATCAAGAAATGAAGGTTTCTTGATTTAACTTCCCCTTTGACTGAAAAGTTTGTCTATAAAGTCTCAAGCCAAGGAAAGGCTTGTGGTTCTGATCTATATTTGGAGAGTCATTGTTCTTCCTGTTTTTCTCTCAAGTGAGTTCTTGGAGAACATTTTCCTAGAAGGAAAAAGGAGAACTGATCCAGGCCTGATATACCAAATAGGAAACCCTACCTTAGGAGCTCTAAGCTACTTGCATGTTGGAGTCCATCTCGGGGGGATTCAGATTGAAACCAGGAAAGGTTTCGGGTCATGGTTGGGTGAAACGTGGTAGTTCCCAAGTGATTCGATCATCTAATACAGAGGCCAGATCTACCTATGAATTGTTAATGCTGGTTATTTTAGTGTGCAAGTTCAACCATTAAAGAAGCTTCAGATTACAGGTATGAGATCCTAGACTGCCTTTTCTATTTTTCTAGAATAAAAGCTGGTTGAATTGGGCAAGGGTTCACACTATATGTTCTAGCCTATGTGTTTTATTTTTGTTTAAATATTCTAGGGTTTACATTTTCAATTATAACCTTAGGCTGTAATTTACTTCTTATGGTATATTTATCCAGGGTTTATTCATTTAGTTCACTTCTGCAATCTTAATTCATTTATAAATGTTTATCAAGGGTTTTGCACCCTAGTTTTATTCATGTATTAATTTTACTATTGAAACTGTGTTAATTGCAAACTATGTTTATTTCAAATCTATTACCTATCTATTCTATGTCCTATTTACTCTACTGACAGATTTCATTTGTTAGCAAAGCCATG
>LPNX011209535.1:3559-45577 GCA_001517045.1 Pseudotsuga menziesii | reverse complement strand
ATATATATATATATATATTTATATACTAACCGTTAAAGAAATAGAATTATAAATCAAATCTACAACATAATATTTACCTCTAAGTACATATTATAAACATTCCATATTAAATCAAGTTAAAGACCATCGAAGACCTTTCAAGGTTTGCATTAACAAACTCCTGCTAATAACCAAATCATTTCCAATCAAATAAACATTATCATAATAAATAAACATAACAAGTATCGAGACCATTCATTGGTTTGTGCTCTAGTTCCTTTTCCAAATCAAATTTCACCACCCTATAATATTAAAAATTTACATAACCAGAACCGTATGCCATAAATCAAAATAGTTCCATCTAATATTACTCACAACCATCATATAAACTAGGTCACAGGATCGAGTCCTGTGGGCACTCAGAATGCCCAAATAAGAACCCACATTATTATTTATACACAGTAATCATTTAAATAAACAAGCCTTTGTTCTATATAAAATAATTAAAACCATGTAATTACATTGAGGTCACAGGAACGGATCTTGTAGATGACCATTTCCTTTTTCACTTACATCAACTAAAGTTCCCTTTGTATTAAAATCTACAGCAAACATTAATACACGGGAACCAAGTTATAAACCTCATCGTAATATTTTACACAGTCCAAGTAATTATACAAAGAGATGGCAGGAATTGAATTCTGTGAGCACTTAAGCCCCAAATCTCAACCACCCAATTTTACAAACTCATTGTATTAACAACGACCAGGATTCGAATCCTGTAGATTCGTTCTACATTTATCAAGGTCACGCTATACGCAGAGTGTATGCGGGCTATAACATTAAATAAATTCACTACATCGAGGTCGTGATAACCTCACCCTTCTGCACCTATGCAATAGGCACGGCCTCAGCCACATTAAATAAATACACAGTCACCTAAAATAAGACTAGAGATATCTTATGCTTTGTCAACAAATAAACCTACAACAAAGATAGCCATCTAGGGTTTACACCCATGTTTCTTTTACAATCCACATTACACATTAATAATTGAAATAGTAAAGTATGAAACCATCCGAGATATCGCAGCTGCCATGGAGAGCGGTCATGCCATTCATGGCATGGCCTCAACTATATGCTGTCACAATCTTACAGCTAAGAGGATTAATGGAAGCAAAATACACAGACCAACCATGAATGTGAATGCCACATAAAAACCCAAATCTTAAATAACAACAACACAACATAAATTTATTTACACAGTAACTATTAAAGTCTTCAATTGAGTTTACACAGTCGTCCAATGGCCATGGCACCATTGCAAGCAATGGTGCTGCCCTGGTCTTATTTTCATAAAAAAGACATGTTTTACAAGTTACACACACAACCATTCCAAAATGTACCAAGGATCCCATTGTTCGATTTCCAACAAGTATCATTTAAATACAAGCCCAAGCCCGAAGGAAAATAAAAAACCCCATAGTAAAACCCCAACCAGCAACATTATGCAACTCAGACCCACCCATAAATCCAAGAGGTGACAAGTGTAAGCTTATGTAATAGTCTTACTGTGTATATTATGGCATCTCCCATGAACTGGTTGTGAAGCTCTAAGCTATGTTTCTCCTCACCAACCTTGTCACTTGCAACCACCAAGAAACGAAGGATGAGAAGTATGAAAGCTGAATGAGCCAAAAAACAAACATAAAATGCCATAAAGCCAAACAAGGCCATACCTTTAATAATCTAGAAGTCACCTTCGCCACACTACATAGAGCCGAGAGCCAACAACCAATGAAACCAAAAGACCAAGTCCTTCGTGGATCCAATCCCTAAGCTTGGGCTACCCCAAACCCCAAGGCACATTAATGGCGCCAACCCACTATCAAAATTCTAAAACCCACTCTTCTATAGTTCAGAATCGACCCAATATCATTTGTATCCATGTTATGCAGGAGCGTTAAAACCCCATCATGTAACGTTGAACTATGGTATAATTCGCCACCCAAAGCTTAATACAAGGTATAGTATTACATACAACGTATACAATAGGATTAAGCCTTAAACCATTTCTTATTCATTTCCTTAATTATTAAGCTTAGAACCATGGCATATGAAATATGCCATGGTAAACTTGTTAATTAAAAGTCTAGAATTGGGTTTTAACCAACGTTTATAAACCTGCCAATAACAATACAACTATATGTAAATACTTTCAATAAAATAAATATGTAGAACAATTATGCTAGGTTATGAACAATCACTAATAATCACAATAGGAAAATTAAGTGTCACTTAGATAATCATTCTAGTTCATACAAATATTAAACATGGTAATTACCTCGCCACTAACCTGAGACGGTAAGACACAGTAATAACAACCAGTAGGTGTATTAATGATAAAAAACATTCATCACCCCGTAACAAGTCTTGTCACTAAATGTAAGCTACACGTAAAATGAAAGACGCTCCTTAGTTCAAACTGAACTAAGTAAGCCTGATAGACAAGTGGGAACTTTTACCTCTCAGGAAGTTCCATGGGAGAACTAGTCCCGCCACTTAGCCCACTTTGTTTCCAAGACCGAAGATAAGTTAGAACCATGCAAACCTTAATTAAACACATTCTGAATTTAACAAATCATATAATCAAGTAACGACGCATACACAACAACGTATAACCATAAGAATAATGTAGTAATCAACACTATGACATCCTAAGTAAAACATAGTATTAATCATAACTGAAAGTAAGATGATAGAACGTAAGAACAACTTACGACCAAACAGTGGTACATTCGGTGCACGTTATATTTCGCAAGTTCAATAATGTCCAGCATAGGTAGTTATTACTAGCCTAATATTTTTTTTATATTTTCAATTTTTGGGGACATTACAATAGGTCAACTCCTCATCTCAACCTGCTTTCTTCCTCTTATGTTGCGGATCCTTCTATCATTGTATTTTCTTTTCTTGCGACCGAAATATTCATCTTTTAAATAATTATTCTGTCTAAATTTTTCCCCAACACTCACCTATGGCTCAGTGTGAGCCACATCAGTCTGAAATATCTATTAGTGTGATCTTTCTCTAAAAATCCTAAAATATTTTCACAACTTGTTGGGTTTCTTGTCAAATTTCTTCCTATATTGTCTTCAATTTTTCTACAAATTCTGAACTCATGTGTTTCGAAGTTGTTAGTCCTATTGACCCCAAGAATTTTCACACCTTTTCATGCACATCTTGAATAATACCTATTACCTTTTTTGCCTCTACCTGCCACTCTACGACCCAATTGGTTCTTTTCTACTGCTGGGTTCGTAGTTTGGCTACTTGTTGATGTAATTTCTTCATGTCAGCAGCCTTGGCCATTTTCTCCACTGCTGACAGTTTCTTTAGGTCATTATTTAGCTTATTAAATTAATCCTACATAATATACAACTTATTTGTAACCTGTTCTAGGTCTTCATCATCAATCAAGGCTTCCCATGACTGTGAAATTTATTTGACCGCTTTAGCATAAAGTTCTTCTACCTCTTCAATATTTTGCATAGCCATAGTTGTTTCCTTCTTTCTCTCTTCCAGTACCTCTAGTGGTGTACTAGGTGTCATCTTCAACTCCAACTCAGCGACTCTCTTCCAGAGGTCCTAAGTGATCTCCCTAGTATGAAGACTTTTGATTTTGTGAACATCTCTGTTGTTATGCCTTCATCCATGAATTTTCTACAAGTCAATGTGACAACTACTTCCAATCACTTCCTGTCATCTTTCTAGGTCTTTTATTTATTTTCATTTTCCTTGGCTGAGTGCTTTAGTGGTGACAAATTTTTCTTTGATGACTTTAGTTGATCAAAGATATTACATTCTCGTGTCTTCATCTCTTCCACTATACCATGTTGAAAGGTATGCAATTGACACATAGGGACTGCAAAAAAATAAAAAGATACATCACCAAGGTCCTTTACCACTACATTAATTAGATCTGACATTCCCAAGTCTATTTCTTGACCAACGACTTGGACCTTTATTCATGGGTTTTTCAACGATACCTCGACATGTCACTCTTCATATGTTCCATATTGGTCATGTGACACGGTCGAGTATGGCATTTGTTCAACCATTATTCTTACTTATTTTACATCATTACAAAGCGTCCACAGTAAATTAGTAATACTACTTGCCAATTCTGTGTGTCTCGCATCTATATTCTTTCATTTCTCATTATCTATTTCTTCCATTCTATATGATATCAAGTTATAACCATAATTTGTAATACCAATGATCCTAGATGATCTGTCGGCCTTCCTCTTCTTCCAACTCGTCTTTGATTCTTTTCTTTTATCCCCCAACTCTGAATATGTTGTGGTCACACTAGAGTCATCCTTACTGTTAGAGGGAGAGATTTGTAGGTTGTATTCAACTAGTGGATCTCCCCTCTAGTCTCCATTCTTATTAATCTATGGGTCATCGTATTGCGGTTCCTATTTTGCAGAGATTTGATCCTTTATGACTGGTGCTTTATCCACTCTTGAGTATAGTCTCGAATAATTGCATCAATTTTAGCAGCAGATATTTGAAACCGTGTGGCTAAACAATGCTTATGTGGGTGTTTTCACGACTCTAAAAAAATGTGATGGGTCCCGACAGAGAATATGATAATGTTATGAAACCATTTGATGGTTTCCTCAATGATTCTGGCCTGATTCTTAACAAAATTCCTAAGTGCCTCTCCTTGTGGGAAAAAATCAATATTATTATCTTTCTTCCTTTGTGGGTTCTCTTTGGTGAACTAGGGATTCTGGTATCGGGCTCCTCAACATGGGACTAGGACATCTAACCCTTGGTAGTTCAGTGGTTCTTCCCATGTGACAAAAGAAATCAAAATTAATAGCCATGAGTAGTTAAAGGGGTCACCCTTTTCTTATGCATCCTCATCATCTGCTAATAGCTCATTCAACGGATAGGTCAACTAGTTCATCTGGACACCCGTTGTGCACTTGTCTTCTACAACAGTTGTTCCGCTGGTGCATTGGTTCGGTTGCATATTTCTAAGAATTTTGTTGGATATAACCTTGGTTGTAAACCAAATGATTGTGTCATTTATGGAGATGATGGAAAAGCCTCTTTTATCCCTCATGAAATCATACTTCTCTTTCATTATGGTCATTAAAGTTGTATCTTAGTATTTCCTAGCGAAAAATGGTGTTGGGTCGAATCTTGGAAGGGGGAGTCCTATAATAGATGTTATAGCTCAATGTACACTATTATTTTCTTGTCAATCCATAGACATCCACCATGAAAACATACCAGTAATTGTTTCACACAAAAATTACCTTCTGTTGTGCAACCAAAATGTGGCATGTGGATTAACAACAACAGTTCGGATTTATCCAATCCTCTCTCCCATTCCATCGAAACTATGTGGATATGGACATCATTAGTTTCCCTAATAGTGGCAATGTATCTTTTCATCGCAAGATTTGGGAACTTTCGAAGGCCGTGGTCAATGAATCCCTTCTTCTGCAAATTGGGAATAATATTCGTCCTTACCCAAACTCCTTTAGGTATTGCTTGCATGACCAACAGATAATTGGCATTTTTACCAACAATGACCTTCAGTGTGTCTGCTAGCCTCGATGGGACATAGTTTTGTGACATGGATGCAGATTTTGTTACTTCATCATCTGGTGGAGGTGTTGTTGCTCGTGGTTTTCAATTGGATCCACTACCAGAATGTTTCCTCTTTAATGCATTAGGTTGGTCCGGTCGTAAAATCACTTTAATCATTGGGGCTCTGGTTGTGAAACAACCTCTATATTCTCTTCCATAGTCAGTGTAGGTGATGGAGTCTTGACTCCCGATTCTTAAACGGTGCTTGTGCTTGAGACATAAATGGCCATACTTTGTGAAAAATAGGTTTGGCTCTTACAATTGTAGATAAATAGTTCAACACATAAATTTCACTCTGTTATATGCAATGGATGCTTTAGCACAAAGATGAAATATGTTTACTCATTCACTAAGTCATTCATTCGCACGATCTTGTCATAAATGGAGAAGGTAGTAGCGATTTTCGTCAGATGGAGCAATATTTCTAATAGTTTCAAGGAAACTACCAATCAAACCATCATTTATCCTTGTAGTTCAACGATATTTATTGTGCATTAATGGTAGAAGTGACCAAAAGGTATGCTGTCAAAATCCCTCATGTCTTCAAATTAGTTGTTGGCCAACTATCATGTTGCAACCACAATCCAACGTGTGACACAAATTCCTTTCTTGTGATAGTCACAAAGCGCACATCACAACTTTTCTCTTGCGACAAACAATTAGTGTGCGGCAATGATTCTTCTTTTGCAAAAGATAGATAGTCTACAACACTTTTATTCTTCTGCAATAAACAGATAGTCCATGACAATTTTATTCTTCAGTGACAAACACCTAGTTTACATAAAAAAACACTCAGAAATTCGTAACAAAACTCTCAGAAATTTGTAATAAAACACTCATAAATTTTGTGACTGCTTCTCTCTCTCTCTCTCTCTCTTTGTTGACTCTATTCCTTCAATTTTTGAACTCTCATTCGACCAAAATTCCACTATCCTGGTAAGGATTCAACCAAATTCCATTCACCAACCCTTTGAAGGGTGTTCCATCTAATTTATGCAATTGCATTGGTCCTCCTTCAGTGTTCTAAATGAAAATATATTTTCCCAGCCAATGTGTTTGAAGCTTTCCAATATTCTTTACAAAATTAATGTCATAGAGGAGAATAATATCTCCAATCTCAAACTACTTACACTTAATATGTTGGTCGTGCTAATTTATGTCACTTCTTCTCGACATTTTGATGATATCCTGTGACGAATCGATCTTATTCTAATTGTACAAGATGCAAAAATATTTCTTCGACAAAAAAAATATCAGTCAATTCAATAATCACATTGATTCTCAAACTAGGTACAATATATTCCATGAGCATAACAACCTCTTGTCCATAAACTAGTTGAAATGCAGTTTTCTCTATTAAATTTTTACAAGTGGTGTGATATGCCCATAATACTGCAAAGACTTTCTGATCCCAATAATCTCGTTGAAAGTTATACATATTCATCAATGCATTCTCTGGGATCTTATTGAATTCCACAACAACACCATTTGCTTATGGATGATACAGTGGCATATTCCAGTGCTGAATCTAGAATTCTTCGGTTAATTTTTTTGATCAACTGATTTAAAAAGTGAGTACCTTGATCACTTATAAAAATATTCAGGTATCCTGATCTATTCACAACATTATCAAACAAAAATATTGCAGGGGTCTTAGCAGTACAGTCATTTACTAGAGCTTCTTTAGCCCATATGGTTAATTGATTTGTCGCAATGATAATGTAACATGCACCTCTTCTCTTTCTTGGTGGATTAATAGGTCCAAAAAAATAAACAACCCTTTTTTTAAATGCTTTTAAATATATGCACAGTACTAGAAACATCTCATCTCATCGCAACAACTTCTCAGTTTGTTGGCAGATATCATAGTCACAACAATAATCTCTAGCATATGCATGCAAAGTAGGCCACCACAAGACATCTTGCAAAATGTTACGTAATGTTTCTTTTCTTGCATAATGGCCTCATGAGACACCAACATGCACTTCATTCAATACCTTCTGTCGCTCATGTTCCAAAACATAGCGACGTACAATTTCATCTCTCCCCATTTTGTACAATTGTCCATCGATCAACTAGAATTATGAAACTCTGACTACTAATTATTTCTTCTATGATGTAGGGAGTCCTTCTGGTGCATACCCCATCATTAAGAGATATACCATATCTCTATAATGATAATCAAACCTCTTAATGGAAAAAAATTGTGCATCATGAATACTATCGTCGAGATTACTTGATTCTTTACCATTATATGGACTTGATAGATGGTTTGGTCCTGAATCAGTCCACTTGGTTTAACAATGATCTCAAATTCAAATTCTTGGAAGAGGAGAAGCCATTGACAAATATTACCCTCCAACACTAGCTTATTGACCAGATATTTCAATACGAAATGATTTGTATACATCTTAAAATGTCCTCGCAACAAATAGTGTCGAAAGTTTTGAAGTGAATATACCATAGCTAGTCCTTCTTTTTCTGTCATGGTATAGCTTTTATTTGTTGTTGATAATTTTCAGCTAGAAAATGTGATGGGATGATCAATAGATCCTTTGCCTTCCTATGCAAGTACAATGCCTAGTGTGATAGATGACACATCAACATGTATGTGAAATTCCTTCTTCCAGTCTAGAAAGACTAATATGGGTGCGGTATCGATCTTATTCTTCATGACATCTAGACTCTCTCGACATTGTTCACTGCATTGAAACTCAACATCCTTCTTCAATAATTACACCATAGGGGTAGTCACCTGTGCTTAAGCTATGATAAATTTCCGATAGTATCATATATGTCCCAAAGCAGTTCTTAGTTGCTTTACTATCAAGGATGGTGGTAGGCTGACAATCATCGCATTCTTAGTAGGATCCACCAATATACCATCACTACAATCCACATGACCTAGTATAATTCCAAAAGAGGGACAAAAAATGCACTTCTTTAAGTTAAGGGAAATATGGTATTGTCAATATTGTTTTAGCATCATCCTGAGGCTCTTAATATGATCTTTTATGAGCCCAAATACCGTCCAATCGTCAAAATATACTTCAAGGAATTTATGAATAAAATATTTAAAAGCATCGACAACTATCCTAGAAAAGATAGCGGGAACATTCTTGAGTTCAAAAGGAATTATCGTATATTGGAAACATCCCCATTTTGTCGCAAAGGTTGTCTTGTGTCGATATTCCTTCATAATTCTGATATGATGGTAACTAGACAACCCATCAGTAAATGAATAGACTTCTTGGCCCCTGATGATTTCCAATACTTCATCTATAAACATGGTCGGGAATGGGTCGTGTAGGCATGCATCATTCAAATTTCTCAAGTCGACATAGATATGCACTTCACCAACACTTTTCTTATCTTGTAATACCATGGGACTAATCCATTCGGATTCTTTAGCAGGTTATATGATGCCTGCATCTAACATTCTATCTAGATTTATATTAAATTTTTCTTTGTACCTTGGATTTAGTTGATATCGTCGTTGCTTGACATGATTTGCATTGGCCTTCAATGGAATCTTCATTTCTCTAAGATCTCTAGAAATTCCCTTCATTTTGGAAAACTTAGTGGGAAACAAATCTTGAAATTCATGTAGTAGGTATGTAATCTTTGCAATGGTATCATCATCCCCACTGGGTTTATGTTATTTATGTTGTGGGAAACCCGTGTTAAATGTTTTCCTTTTATAGCCATCAACCCAATTGAAAATTCATTGCCCTTACAGTCAATTAATGAGACATAAAGGGTCTTCTTCCCATCCAAGCAATGTTGAAACGAATAGTTAGTTCCCCATTGATTACCTCTCGAGGAAACCACTTCACATATGTTCCCTACAGAAGATAAAGTTCCAACATAGGAGTCATATAAACAAACATAACTAGTTGTCAACATTTCGAAATTATCAAGATATTAATCGAACCTAGTTTTATCAGATTTGATATGTGGTCATAGTCTGGTGAAATACTTGATTGGTCCTCTTCCAACTAGGATAATTATATAGCTATAGGTCAACCAATGGGGAGTGATACATGATCCCAATTGTCAGTCAAATACCTCAATTAACAATTGTCCAATTAATCACTAATATATGGATAACAAAAACAAGAGAGTTTGATTGTCTACATTTCAACTATAGCATTATTTGGAATTCTAATTGAGTGAAATGCATGAGTCCTCTAGAATTATTGCACTCATATAATTGTGATTGATCTACATCGACAACCTCCCAAATATATCTATGTACATGTGCTTTCCTAGTTTACTAGTTTTATTTCCTTCTTGTGCCCCCCCTAGGATTGAAGAACACCATTCAACAGTGGTATTTGCATCTCGGATGACCAAAATGGTTATGAAATTTATTTCTTGCATACATAATATATTCTTGATGCACACACCTGCACCATCATGCTCACCTTTCCCATGTCCAGTGTTGAAATAGTTCCAACTATGTGGCACCTTATGCCTTTTGTGGAGCATGCAAAACCATCGGAAGACATGGGAATCTTTTAATTTCCCCACACAACAATAATACCAAATACAAGAGAATCCTAGAGAGTCCAAGAGAATGCTCGTAAATCAAACATTCTTCCACCTTAAATCTTGCATTCAATTCCTCCCTAACTTCGTCACATGTATAACCACTACCCAACAAGTCATTCACTACTATAGTATGAGGTTGACTTGATGTAGGAATTAAAACATCCTGCAATGAGCACCTATGCTTACTTCTTGACTAGTTCTATGGGGTTCTTGTTCATCAAATTTTGTTGAAATTTGTGGTCCCTCTAGTGAATTTTATTTATTTATTATTATCATGGATTGGTAGGAAATAATGTGGCATCATCTATGGTTGGAATTAGATGAGTATACTTGTAATTCATTCAATTCCACATGTCCAATATTTTATTTTCTCTATTTTATTCCAGCGTTTCTTGAGGCTTCTCTTTCCTTGTCGATTACCTTGTTCGATTTCATGGATTCCCCATGACCACAATGAACAATGCGATGAAAATAGATTCTACAGGGGTCCTCAACTATGAATATGGATTCTTTCTCAATTCTGAATATTGGTTCTTCAAGCTTTCTAAATTGTTAATATATATTCTTCCTTAATTGTGCATATAGATTACTCAAGCTTGATCAATTGTGAAAGTAAATTATACTTGACTTGTGAATATAGAAAATTCTTCATTTGTGAATATAGGTTCTTCAAGCTTGCTCAATTGTGAATATAGATACTTCCTCAATTATGAATATGGATTCTTCAAGCTTGCTCAATTGTGAAAGTAACTTCTCCCTCATTTGTGAATATAGAAAATACTTCATTTGTGAATATCGGTTCTTCAAGCTTGATCAATAGTGAATGTATATTATTCTTCAATTGTGTTCATATAGATTCCTCAAGATTGCTCAATCATGAATATAAATTCTTCAACCTTGATTTTGACTGTGGATATAGATTCTTCTTCAAACCTAAATATATATTCTTCAACTTGATTAATATAAATTCTTCAACATTGATTTTGATTGTGGATATAGATTATTCATCAAATCTGAATATAGATTCTTCATCAAATCTGAATATAGATTCTTCAAGCTTGCTCAATTTTGAATCCATTTTTTTCTTCAATTGTAAACATATATTATTCAATTTTGTTTGATTGTGAATGTAGAATACTCTTCAATTATTAACATAGAGTCTTAAAGATTTCATATATTACTATTAAATCTCTTGAATTGTACAGGTATGTTTGCAATGCTCTCGAGGAGACAATAGATAGAGTATTCGATGGTAAAATAAATAGAGTATTTGTAAAATTATGCAATTCCAAAGCACTTGAGCATTATGGTTTTACAAAACACTATCATTTAATAAATCCATAATGCTCATGGGTTCCTTATTACAAAACACTCTAGGATTTCTTAAGTCCATAATGCTCACATGTTCCTCCTACAATAATAAAAAAATCCCTCCTATTTAATATGTTTGGTGCATGACTAGGTAACATCTATGGAAGGAAAACGCTAGAGCATTATATTCATAATAAATTCTCTAGAATTATGGATATCTACACAAACAATATCCTTGAAACCTTAATTAATATTTCCTTAACAGTAAAATATTTCCTTTATCTCCCTATCCCTCCTTATCTTCAAGGGTGTTGGCCATCATGTTGCATGGGTTAGGAGGTTAACTAGGGAGTTGTAGCTAGGGGTTAAGGGCTTAGAGTTAAAGGGATAAAGGCATTTAGGTGTTTAGTGGTTTGGGGATAAGAGGGATAATGAACTAAGGGGTTATGGGGTTTACTATCTAAGGAATTAGAGGCTAGGGGTTAAGGGATTAGGTGTTATGGGTTAAGGGATTAAGTATTAGGGGTTAATTAAGGGGTTATATTATTTAGGGTTCATGATATTTAGGCTTGGAGCTTAAGGGGATAGGAGTTAGGGGTTAAGGGATAATAAGTGAGTAACTAGATTTAAGAGGATAACTTGTAAGGAGTTAGGGAGTTTATTTGTTAAGAGATTTAGGGCTTGGGTGTTAGGGTACTAGTGTTTCATAGGTTAGGGGTTAATTTTTAGCTCGATTATTGGTTAGCTAATTAAGGGGTGAGGGGGTAAACTTGGGGTTAGTGGTTAATGGTTGAACCATGGTAGATAACACCTTTATGGTCTTCCCTGTCCCTCTACAGACTCTTTAGACCCCATGGACCATCTTTATACCTTTGATGTTTCTAAGATCATCCCTAAAAACATGAATTATTTGCTATACACGACTTTTAAACCTATTCTCATGTATATACGCAGATTTGACCCTTAAACCCAAGTACATCAGGATGTGTGCAAAAGGCCAAATAGTTTTGGAGTTTTTCTTGATGTGGATCCAAGTCACTTGTCTCTTGGCCTTCCATATGCCTTGATATTGCTCGGATTTGACCTTCCATTACCCCATTGAAGCACTATATAAGGAACCCTTTGGATACATTGAAAAGAGAGGAATTGAAGAGAAAGAAAATTATACCCCATTGTTGTCGAAGCTTATACTTGAGTCTGCATCCCTTTGTCCCTTGGAGAAATTTGTGTTCTTCCCAAGCTTGCCTTTGCTTGTGAGCTTGCTATCGATAGATGGAGGATTGAAGTGGTGGAGGCCTAGGTGGAGGACTCAGTTTCTCTAATTCGCAGACGTACCGACAGAGGTTGTCACTATTGTAATCTCTAATTTATATTAATAGAAATATCTTTTCCTATGCAATAATGTATATTTATATGAGTATTGAATCCATGGATGCTTTTAAATGCTTATATGTTATTGATTATATATGCTAGAGTAGGTCTAAGAAAATTATATATAGCATGCTTGTCTTGTTTGTTGAATGTTGAGGGGGCAAATTATCAATACAAGCGAGAGTGGAAAATCTTAACGCGGATCTACCTCAACCATCCGAAATAAGGTATGTTTCGAGATCCTTTAGTGTTAGATGTTTGGTTTCTCTTGCATATGGGAAAATATTTATTTCTACGGTTACTCTGTCTATTGTGACACCCCAAGCCATAGGAAGTTTTCTCTGTAACAGAATTGGTGACCATACTAGGGAGTTCCTAGTCATTTCCTTTGGGGGTTTTGATTGGCATTCAATGTTCTTGAATTGCTCTGATTTCTCTATTTCTGAGTCGAGTCTGGGGGCATGTTTTCCTGGTAGTGTCTGATAGGAGTAAATTTTGTCTGAGCTTGTCTGTTTACCATCTTTTTTATCTCTTTTTCTTCTTGTACGCGAGTTTTTTCTTCACAGTCACGTGTACATGCGGTTTTTACTGGGATATCCCCGTATATACGCGGGTTTTCTGTACACAGTCGCGTATGCCCTGAGTTTTTCCTTTTAGGGAAATATTAAGTGTTGCTGGGTGAGTGTTGATGATTGTTGAGTCTCCTTGGATGCTTCTAGAGTATGTATACACCTCTGTTTCTGACCAGAGATGCTTTTTAGTTTGAGAATGGTTTTGTCATTGCATTTTCTATTTTTTGTTTTGGGATTAGTGCATTAGGTTTCTTTTACCTTAGTGCTTTGCATGGGTGTTGTTGATAGTGCTTGCAAATTCTAGGGGTGGTAGAGTCATTCTTTTGCTTTATTATCTCATTTTAATTCAAAAAATTACAAAAATATTTGCTTCTTTGCATCATTATGCATCATTGCATTTTGTGTTTTGCATGGTACTTGAACTAGGTTTGCTTGGAGAATTATTAGTCAGATTTTCATATAGGAATGATTGCATTTTCATTTGAAGGAAAATTTTGCATTTCACGTAGTAGCATACCCCGTTTTTCATTTGACACAGTGCATTTGCATTGATTGTTAGGTGTGCATTTTACTTCTTATTGCGTCATAACACCATTAGTTGCATGATCATTTGCCCTTTTTGAGTAATAAGCCAATTAAAATCAACGCATAATAAAATGAATTACACTCTTTTATTTTATAGGGTGCACCAACAAGATTAGGTTTTAGGGTCTTGGAATAGTTCATTGTGAGTAAATTCTCCAAGACCACTAAATGAAACATGTATGTGTCTGTCCAGGTGAGAGTGTGAAATTCCTTGGTATAATTAGTGTTTCTCAGGATCCTCCTCTTACAAGGGAGTTAAGCACGAGGCAGTGTGAGCGGTTAATGATTAGGATGATCCCTAGTCATAACTGAGTAGCACTGGAGATATTTCCAGGATTGTATTCGTATCTGGGGGCTCTTTTGAGAGTTTTGAGCTTTGCTACCCTGCCCATGCGGTCAATCCCACCTGTGACTGTCCGCCTGAGCATTGATCATATTGAGGTGACCTTATTTGCCTTACCTAGGTTATCGAGGGGGTACTTCACAGAGGTTATTCTGTAGGTGTCCTAGCCTCCGCTTGTTGTGTATGGGAGTCTCAAGCCTCTCCTACGTGAGACATACTTGCTTCATCTAGGAGCTCACATATCCTATGCTTGTTTGCTTGTGATTTGGCTTTACATTGTATAGGTGTATGCTCTGTGCATGCTAGTTTGCCTAGGGATTGCATAATTAGAAAGAGTCTTTTCATTTTTTGAGTCATTGTGGATTTGGGTGTGGCACTTCATCATTCTCATCATTTAGTAAGACTTTGGCCTTCCACATCTCCTCTTCCTTTAGGAGAGAGAAATAGATAGTTTGAGTAGACTACTTCTCACATTGATTCACACATGATGGGAGATCATGAGGATGAGATTCTTGAGATGTCTTCTCCACCTCAAGAGGTTGGGGAGGAAGATCCTACCCCTGTATATGATCCTTCACAAGAAATACCTTCAAATTCTGGTTATGATCCCTCATTCACAGGTCGCCGGTATTGGTTTCCAGGCGACGAGGCTCACCATGAACCCATAAGCACTAGTCATGTTTGTTATGGCATGCATGGTATCCCTGCACATGATCCGACACATCATACTGAGTCAGAAGTTGAACCTAGCACTAATCCTAGGGGAACTGTTATTCCTTTCCGTGCGGAGAGATTTGGGAGCACTAGTCACATTGCACCTTCCATCCTGGTGGTGGAAGCTACCTCACATGTTCGTCCTAGACCTAGTGTTAGTAGTCATATGCAGATACGTGAATTAAGACAAGTGACCATAGGGAATACCACTTACATCCCTTCACATGTCCCTTTGTCCTCTATTCCTACTCCTTCAAATGCATTTTTAACAACCCTTCGTCCCCCTCGTTCACGTGGTCCTTCGGGTCGGAATGTTGCTACTAGTCATGTTCTTACTGTGATTGCTCGTACAGTAGTATCTCATAGTCAAGTATATCCTGTTGTCTTAGGAGGTCATATTCCTGTTTCTCGATCGTCTTACGATCCATTGCAAGGAGTTCCCCATATCCCTACTTATGGAGCTTCTCATGGGATATCCCATGGGACATCTTATGGAGCTTCTCATGGACAATCTTATGGATCACAGTATGGAAAGAGCTATCAACCTTATGGGTACAGGTAGTAACAACCCGCTTACTCCTCTAATTATGGCTTTGTAGCACCGCATATTCAAGGTACACCACACCATAATGCTTCCATGCAGCCCTACACGGGTCAAACATGAGGAGGATATTATGGCCAAGGAAGTGGTATTTACAGTAGTTAGGCTTATATGAACCAAAAATATCAGGGAGTGTGGCATAGAATGGCTCCACCTAGGCTCCCTTTCCTCGCAACGTTAAATTTACCTGACTTGTCGAGACTAATGAATGATCCAGTATCTCACGACCTAGCTTGGCCGAATGTACCCAACAAGCTTCCCTCAGATATTCCCAAATTTGAGGGAAAACCAGGAGAAGATCCTAGTGAACATGTCACTACCTTTCACCTTTGGTGCTCTTCCAACTCCTTACATGAAGACTCAATCCATTTCAGGCTATTTCAATGCACCCTCACTGGGCCCGCAGCAAAATGGTACATAGAGTTACCAAGGGGGGCATTCGTTTTGTCAATGACCTTGCTATGACTTCCCTCAATCACTTCTAGCTACCCGTGCATTCGGACGTTAGTACAGAACTCTTGTCGACATTTCAATAGAACAAAGCCACACATATCTTGAACCATATCCAAGAGTGGCGTAAATGGAAGAGGTTGTTTAAAGCTTTCATACCGCCGGAGTTTCTCCTTGAGTGGTTCCTTAAATCATTGCTAGCTTATATCGCAAAGGATGTTTCTACATCCGGATTCCAGAATGAGGAACAAGCAATTTTTAGGGCACAGGAATTGGATTTGATTTATGCTCAATCCATACTATTATATGAGATCATACCTAATGCTCTGCATTCTAGTTTCGATCCCAAGATCAAGCTTGGACCACATGCCGATGGCATTGTGGGTTGTACAAGTACCAAACCTGTGGATTTGGTTATGAAACAAGTGAGTCAATTGTCTATCAATAAATCTACTTCGGGACAAGCCACGACTTCATCTCAACCCACCCAAACAATGAATGTACTTTTCGTGCAATCGTCAGACCAGAAGAGAAATCAACAGCCCAGAAGGAATAAGAAAAAGGGAAAAAACAATTGTAAGGGTGGGAACAAGAATGAAAATGCCAATTTTAATGACAAGAACGACCACAATGCTGGGGGGGACAAGAAGTCTAAATGTAAGGTTAAGTTTCCTTGCCAATTGTGTAAGGATGACCACCTCACTCACTTGTGCCCTCGTATGGAAGACGCCTCGAGGTTCATAGCACAGGGCCTAGCTGTGATGACCAATCCTTTACCCCATAATCAAAATATGAACCTGAGGACCCATGATCCTCATTCTACGTCGGGTGGAGATCAAAATCCACCAGAAACTAGTACTGGTCATGGTTGCATCAACATGGTGCATGCTACTAAGGTTGTGACTCATGTGAAAGACTATGGTTCGTCACAACTAGACCTTGGGAAGGAACCCCCTCCTACCGAGAGCCCTCTGCATATTGAAAACCCTATGGATAAACTTGAGATTACACCTTGCATTCCTAAGGGAGTCCTAAAGCGTTCGGGGCACAATCCTAATGCCCAAGCCACCCAGAACTATTCTGTTGTCGAGGATTTGGGCCAAACTCCTTGTGTGATGTCTGCACTTGAAGTACTTCAGAGTTGTCTTTCACAAAGGAAAGCTTTTCTTTCTGCTCTTGGGGTGAATGATGATAAATCTTCTTCCGTCATTAAATTTGAAACCATGGGACTCCAGCCTTGCTTTCCTTACTACGTGTCTCTCTTGATTCATGTAGAATGTCTTAACATGATCGTCAAATGCACTGTGATTGATGAAGGCATTGCTTCAGTGATGTCTTTGTCATGTTGGAAGGTTTTGGGTTCTCCCGAGTTGTCTAAATCCGCTACCATGTTGACTGCCTTTGATGGTAGATTGTTTTGGCTGCACAGAATTATTCCTTCTCTTAAGGTCCGTTTGGGAGGGAAGACCATCACGACCGAGGTCAAGGTGGTTGATGCACCCCTTGATTACAATGTTTTACTAGGTCAGAATTGGATGTATAGTATGCAAGCCATAGCCCCTTCTCTATTTCAAGTTTTATGATTTCCATTTAATGGGAAGATTGTTATGATTGATTAGACATCATTCAAGAATCCGAGTGTTAATGCATTGTCGGGAGCTTCTATCCCAATTATCGATCATTCTCAGCCGGCAACTGGGAGTGTGGGTGTAGGTATGTATCCATCCCTTATGGGGACCTTTAGTTGTCTTGCACCCATTCTTATGATTGGATCTAGTTTCTATGGGGCTTCATCTTCATTGAATTCGATGTCTTTTCGTACTACCCATATGGAAGATCCTTGGATTCTTCCTTCAACAAGTCCTTCGAATGGACCTATCGAAACGGACGTGCCATTTCCTGCAGCAATGATAGCATATCAAGCGAATATTGATGGTGTTGCAAAGGCTAGTCCTTCCTCTTCACGAACAGAGGAGGAGGACCCGTATGTGCTGCCTGCATGGGCAATTGATTCCTCTCATGCACATGATTTCCTTGATAGTGTTTTTTTGTCAGATGAAGCTATTGATGAGGCCATGTATGGGGTTGAGCCACCTTTGGAAGAGTTGCATCATAGATCTTATTTTCTTCTCGATCTTGACTGTTTGGAGCGTGAGGAATTTAGGGAGATTCTTAGCAAGAATATTGGTAGTCCCGTGGTTCCATTAAGCTCTTTTGGTCAGATGGTTGAAGGGAAGATGGTGAATATATCACCTACTATTCCTATCAACATCTCTCACGATCCTAGCAAGATTGAGAATGTCTATATTGGGGTAGAATATTCCCATGCTGATATTCAAGAGTATACCGAGCCGTTCAAAGAGTTTCATGACATCTATGCTTGGTCATACGAGGAAATGCTAGGTATCGACCCTCGTATTGTTGAACATGAAATTAAGACCTATCCGAATGAGAATCCTGTTCGACAACGTTTGCATGCAGTGAATGCTAGAAAATCACCCACGATTAAGGATGAGATAGAGAAGTTGTTAAAAGTTGGTTTTATCTATCTCGTTCCCTTGACAGAGTTGGTTTCAAACCCCATTCCGATTGATAAGAAGCAGGGAATGATCTGTATATGCACTGATTTCCGTGATTTAAATCCTGCTTGTCCTAAGGATAATTTTCCCACACCATTTATTGATCAAATTTTGGATGAGTGTGAGGGAAGCAAGGTATTTTCCTTTATGGACAGCTTTTTCAGATATAATCAGATTCATATCAAACCTGGGGATCAACACAAAACTGCATTTATCTTTCCTTGGGGTACGTTTTCATGTCGAAAGATGCCTTTCGGTCTTAAAAACGTTGGAGCCACATTTCAGCGGGCGATGACCTTGATTTTTCATGATCTCAAATAAATTATTGAAGCCTTTTTGGATGACCTTGCTGCTCATTCTCGATTGAGAATACGTCATCCCTATCATTTGAGATTAGTATTCGAAAGATGCCGCCACTACCTGGTTAGGTTAAATCCACATAAGTGCATCTTTTGTGTGAGGTCTAGTCGCTTGCTAGGATTCATTGTTTCCAAGGAGGGTATAAGAGTCGATCCCTTAAAGGTTGAGGCAATACTTCAATTGTCTCCCCCATGAAATATTAGACATCTTCAATGTTTGCAAGGAACGACAAATTTCTTACGTAGATTCGTGGTCAACTTTGCCAATTTGACTAAAGGATTTATGTGCCTTTTAAAGAAGGACACTGCCTTTTGCTGAGATGAGCTAGCCCAAGATTCCTTTGATGCTCTTAAGTGAGCCTTAGCATTGGCCCCCGTGCTTAGTCCACCCGACTATAGCCGTGACTTTTTTATTTATGTGTCCACGTCGATGGAGACAATTGGTATGGTTTTGGTTTAGGAGGATGAGGAGCTCCATGAGCATGTCATATATTATTTGAGCCAAAATCTTATAGATGTGAAACTCTATTATTCCCATGTGGAGAAAATTGCCTTAGCTACCATTCATGCGGTTCAGAGATTGAGACACTACACTCTCCTTCGCCAGACCTTGGTGGTAGCTCATGTCAATCCATTTCAGTTCGTCCTCACTATAAGGATGATCGGGGGAAAGTATAATAAATGGATTGTTATTTTGCAAGAATTCAATCTCGAGTTATTTTTGGTGAAATCGAAGAAATCATTGATTTTTGCGGAGCTCATTTCTGATTTCCCAAGTGAGGAGGAGGAGGAGGTTTATAAGGATACGTTTGTTGATGAGTATATTTTCCTTATCTCAACTCTGGATCCATGGTATGGGGATATCATCATATATTTACAAATGTTGAAGGTCCCTACTTACGTTTCACAGGATGAGCGACGATGATTACGTCACGTATCTAAGAACTACCTTATAGTGGATAACACTTTGTACTGTCGTGGGGTAGATTTTATTTTACATTGTTGTTTAACCCATGAAGAGGTTGAGTTTGTGCTGAATGATTGCCATGGAGGGGCGTGTGGTGGTAATTTATCTGATATTTCTACAGCTCAAAAAATCTTGAGAGCAGGAGATTTTTGGTTGTCGATCTTCAAATATTGCGTCAATGCGGTCAAGAAGTGTCGCCCTTGCCAGGTGTTTGCATGCAATATGCACTCACATCCTGCCCCATTAGATCCGATTATCACCGCCGGTCCCTTCACTAAGTGGGGGCTTGACTTCATGGATTGCAACCCAGCTTCAGCTGTGGGGCATCATCATATTATAGTGGATGTTGATTATTTCACGAAATGGGCTGAGGCTATGCCCACGATTAAATCCAATGGTGATATAGCCACACATTTTGTATTCAACCAAATTATTACTCGGTTTGGAATTCTGAAAGAGCTTGTCACTGACCATGGTAGGCACTTTCAGAATCAAATGATGGAAGAGTTGGCCTTGAAGTTAGGGTATAAGCAGGAGCACTCCTCTTCTTATTACCCTCAAGCGAATGGACAGGTTGAAGCAGTGAACAAATCACTTAAGTCCATTCTCCAACGAACCATCACAAAAAGCAAAACAAATTGGCATATCATGTTATATCCTGCTTTGTGGGCCTATAGGACCGCGGTTAAGACTTCCACTAGATTTTCTCCATATCAGCTTGTGCATGGAGTGGAGTCTTTCTTATCGGTTGAATGCAAAATCCCTTCGTTGAAGCTAGCCATAGAGCTTTTACCAGACACTTCTGCATTGGAGGAACATTTGGTCCACTTAGAGCAGCTTGATGAGCAGCGTCGAGATGCCTTAGTGGCTCTAGAAGTATATAAGTGTCATGTTAAGGTCCAATATGATAAGTATGTCCATCCAAGGAGGTTTAGTGAAGGTGATTTGGTCCTTTTGTGGGATCAAGCTAAAGAACCCTTCGGGGTAGGGAAGTTTAATCCCATGTGGCATGGTCCTTACATAGTCAAACATGTGTTAGAGAAGGGTGCCTATGAGCTGGTGGATTATGAAGGGACAGCCTTGGCAGAGCCTAGAAATGGGCTCTATCTCAAAAAATACTATGCATGATATTCAGCTAGGGATGATTATTGTATATTATTGTACAATTTTTTGCATAGTTAGGTTTTCTTATGGTGATCGGGTTTGTTGATTAGCTTTCATTTCTTATGGCAGATGTCAATGGAGTCTTCCGCTTACATAGGATTTGCTGATGGTGCTAGCCGCCACACTCAACACTCAACCTCTGCTGCTTGGGTGATTTATACTCCTACAGGTCAGGCATTGTCTTTAGGAGGTGTATGTTTACGGCCTTCTTTGAGCAATGTTGCTGAGTATAGTGCCGTTATCGAGCTATTATGGGATGCCATTTCACATGATGTTCTCTCTCTTGAGGTACGTCTTGATTTGCAGTTAGTAGTGTCACAGCTTAATGGATTGTATCGTATTAGGGATCCGACATTATTACGAAGATTCTTAGCTGTAATATTTTAATAACGACAATTTGAAAACATAACATACATACATGTTCCAAGAATTTTTAATCAAGTTGCTAACTCATATGCTAACTATGTGTTAGATTGGCATTTGTCTCATAGACCATAAGCACATCACAAACATACATTTTTACACACATGTAAATAAATAAAATCGATCATCATAAAAAAATTTCATTAAACCTCCAAAATGTGACGTCATAATACATAAGTGTCATAATACAAAATTGGGGCTTCCAAGCCACCAAAATATAATACACGGTAGTACAAAAATGAATCACTCTTAGGTCTCTAAGCCTGTGGAGAAGGAGGGGGGTTCTGATCATGGTAGCACACCATGGATCTAGATAGTTGTCAAAATAACCGAACCCATGCTCGTGGTACACCAACAACCTGACGCTACATGGCCTCAGGCAAGTCCTCGACTTGCGCCATGGGTATTTGATGTGTCAAGCATACAAAGTTTGTGTGGATGCTTTGGAGCGTCTGCTCCGCATCCACACCAATGATATTATCTCCTCTTCCCTTCTGTCTATGATGAGGGAAGTCGTCAGGTAGCCATGGCCCAACATCTGCATATATGTGATAGATTGTCACTATGTGTCGTCACACAAAAACATGTCTTTTGAGTCTATATATCAAAAAACACAAAAAAATTTAATAATTCAAAAAACTTAAAAAAGAGGGTTTGGGATTCGTTGCCAATATCACCGTATGCTACTCCTGGTGGTAGGGGTATGTCCGGATCTCCCCAAAATCTATTCCTGCATAGGGATAATCATCAATGGCAATAATCTGTCGCAGCCGCCATGGAAAGAAGTCAGCTGGGTAGGGGTTAGACACCCTACCTCCACCCAGTCTGCGCATAGCATCTGCCCAATGTCGTTGGGCCGGATCTCGAACCCCGTGAGGAGGAATGTCGACTCTAGGGCTTAGCCCTAGAATACGCTCAAAGAAGAACGTGCTCAGTATACTGCCGAAACTGAAGTTTTGTACCCTACCCATCTTTCAGTCACTAAGATACTGCTTCATGTTACTCAATAGCATAGTGCTCCAATCATACACTGTATGTCTCATGCACTCCACTACATAAAACATCAATGGCCGCGAGGCCTGGTGGAGTGATGCTAGACCAGCTATCCTGCAGAGTGCCAATAGTATGGCCTTCAGTCCTAGCACCTGGATGGATTTTGTAGGGATTTGACTCCCAACCTTTTCCATGTTCGGAAAATAGTATCTCATCAATGGTGAGGCCACCTTTGGGCCCACGAGAGCAAAGGTTCACCACCTCTCTTCATCAGGACAATCAAGTAATGAAATATATTTCCTCCACCTCTATAGTGAGGAACATCCCATCGATATGAAAGGAATTTGAGTCTGTATCCTGTTAGAATAATCAACCCATAGTTTACCCACTTAGACATTAATTCATTTATTTTTGTCTTATTTTCCTAGTTCATGTGTCCCACCTTGTGCAAGTTGCTATTTGCCTATCCATAGAGGTCAAAATTTCCATATTTGACTCATGTAGCACTTGGGAAAGCCTTAGGAATCAAATCTGCTTTATTCCTGGCCTCCTAGGTTCCCTTCTACTTTTTCTGCTTTATTGACTACTTTTTCAGTGTTTTAAAGCACATAGGAAAGGTAGACTAGGTGAGGTGAACTAGTTTTTTGTACTATTCATCCTCCACTCTTTTCTCCATGCAAAAGCATGTATGAGCTGCCATTCCACCACTCTTTATATTTCCCATGCGCCCTTTCCAATTCGTGAGCTCCATGACAGATTTGGGATCAGGTTTTACACCTATGGGGGATTTGCTTAATTATAGTAAGCCTGCTTTATGCTAGATTTGGATGCTTCCACATGCATTCGATTTTTTCATGTATTCTATTTATTCAGAAGCCTATGTTATTACAGGGTTGGCTATTGTACACTCAGTTAATATAATTTTGTGTTACAGCTCCATATTCAGTCTCCATTGTTAGCAATTTTGCATGATCAATTGATAATTGTTGTGGGTAAAATTAATCTACTGCTGGCCTGAAGTTCTACATGGTATCAGAGCCATTGTAGGTTGTTACTCTCCTTCAAAAATTGTTTTGCAGGTTCAACATCAATACTAGGAGCCTTCTACTGACAGCCGGGACAGATTTTCTAGAGCTATGGATCAATCATAGAAAACTATCTTGACTCCTTTCAATTTCTTTGAATCGAAAGTAGAGATGGAGATACTGTTGAGAGCGAAAGGCCTCTACAGGGTGACTATGGCAATAGAAGCAGAGCCCAATGCAGCTGCAGAGAAGATAAAATGGCACAACAGGAGAGATGAGGCCTATGGCCTCCTATGTCTCAGTATTTCCCGAGACCTCCTTTTCCATCTCGATGGATTAACATCACCGGATCAAGTATGGGAGAAGCTTTCTGATCTTTTTGGAAAGACAGATGAGATGAGGGGACATCAGATCGAGAATGAGCTGATTTCTGTGAGTCCCAGTAGCTTTGAATCCCTGCAGCTATATTTCGCCAAGTTCAAAGCACTAGTTTTGCAGCTGAAGCAGTGTGGTATCGAAAAGAAAGATTGTCAGCTCGTATTGGCCATCCTCTCAAAGCTAGGACCTGACTACTTAGTCTTTGTTTCGACCTTCTATGCCACAAAACTCACAGCTCGAACCTGGAAGATGCCTAGCCTTGCAGATTTCATGGAATCTCTCACACAAGAACAAGACAAGCTGGTGATGATGGGCACCATCAAACCATCCAAAGATCAAGCTTTGATTGCTAGAGATTCGAGGGCGGATTCAAAAAGCAAAAAGAAAGCTAAAAAGCCACCTGAGAAAAAGAGAGACAAGAAACAGTCTCCAGAGGATCAACAAGAAGAATACCTAGAAGAAGAAAAACAAAGGTGAAATGAATAAGTGCTCAAACTGTAATAAGGGAAATCACACTGAAAGCTCTTGTATGAAAAAGAAGATAGACATGCTGACCAATCTCCTGGAGAAGAATGGAATCTCCCTTCCAGAAAGCTCAAAGAAGAGAGAAGGAGGATCAAGTTCCGATGACAGAGAGAGAGTTCATGCTCTAGTTGCTGGCACATCA
The DNA here is from genome assembly GCA_001517045.1 of Pseudotsuga menziesii. Lineage (NCBI taxonomy): Eukaryota > Viridiplantae > Streptophyta > Pinopsida > Pinales > Pinaceae > Pseudotsuga > Pseudotsuga menziesii. Next base: position 20,872 of record LPNX011209535.1, on the reverse strand, counting down.
AGCTCACCCAGTTTTATCATAGATTCTGGAGCCTCAAGACACATGGTTTAAACTAAGGAGGCCTTCTCCTCACTGGACAAGTCGAAAGGACCATCTATTGTACTGGGAGATGACTCTCTCACTGAAAGTATGGGCAAAGGAAGGATAGATCTTTATCATGGTCAGTTCAACAATGTGCTGTATGTCCCTGGTCTCGCCTCCAACCTCCTGTCAGTGTACCAGATGACCCACACTGGGTCTCCTAAGAAGGTCATATTCTCCCCTGATGAAGTTGAGATCACAGAAATCTCAAGTGGTAGAGTCATTGCAAAAGGAATTGCAAATCATGCTCAAAAGGTATACATGTTCTCACACTTCCTACCTTACTCAAACCCCTCTGCTCTTCTTATCCATGCTAATGAAGCTAGCAAGCTATGGCATGAAAGATTTGGCCATCTAAATTACAAGTATCTGTTTGATCTTAGTGAGAAAGAAATGGACATAGGGTTTCCCAAGATAAAATTTTCTAAAGGAGTCTGCCAAGGTTGTATCCTAGGAAAACACCCAGAGCACAAATTTGAGAAAGCTAGTCATGAGAGAACCTCTGCACCCCTCGAGCTGATTCACAGTGATGTTTCTGGCCCATTCCCTCATATGTCCATGAATCAGGCCAAATATGCATTGACCTTTTCTGATGATTTTTCCAGGTATTGTTGGGTTCACTTCTTGAAACATAAGTCTGAAGTTTTTGGCCTATTCAAAGTCTTTAAGGCTTTGGTTGAAAACCGGTCTGGAAGGAAACTCAAGGCCCTCAGATCTGACAATGGTGGTTAGTATGTCAAGTCTGATTTTATTAACTATTGTGCAGATGCAGGTATTTAGATGCAGCATTCTATCCCTTACACACCACAGCAAAATGGTGTTGCTGAGAGGAAGAACAGATCACTGAAGGAGATGACAACATGCATGATGGAGGCCAAAACTTTGCCACCAAAGTACTGGGCCGAAGCTATCAAATGTGCAGCCTATATTTAGAATAGGGTGCCTCACAAACATCTTGATGGTATGACTCCTTTCAAAGCATGGAGTGGGCACAAGCCAGATGTGACCCATTTCAGGATATTTGGCTCAAAGGCGTGGGCTAGAATCCCGACAGAGAAGAGGAAGGATTTGCAGCCCCAAAGCCAAGAGTGTCTTTTTGTGGGATACTCTGAAGATTAAAAAGGGTACAAGTTGATAAACTTTAGCACAAACAAATCCTTCATTGAAAGGTGTGTTCAGTTTGAAGAAGAAAACCCTTGCAGAAGTGGAAGTAAGTAAAGATTTTGTTGAACATGCTGATTCTGATTTTTCTGATGGAGATGAGTTTATTGTAGACCCTAAAAGCCCCACAAGGCCAAAATGGGCATCCAAGACACTACATGCAGTAGGTGAGCTAGCTGGGGATCCCAATGACCCAAGGAGGACTAGATCTCAATTTGAGAGTGGTCTGTGCATGAAGGATCCTATGTTTGCTGAAAAATGCTATTTGATGGTGAAGTCTGATCCTCAAACATATGAAGAAGCAACAGGATATCCAAGATGGAAAACAACAATGAAGGAGGAGTTCAGCTCACTCCAGAAGAGAAACACATGGGAGCTAGTGGATCTTCCTCCGGGAAGAAAGTTAGTCCAGTGTAAGTGGGTCTATAAGACCAAATTTGCTGCTGATGGTTCACCACTGAAGTACACGGCTAGATTGGTAGCTAAAGGCTACTCACAGGTTCATGGAATCGATTACAATGAGACCTTCGCCCCAGTGGCAAACATGGATTCCATCAGGCTAGCTCTAGCCATTGCAGCCTCAAGGCAATGGGAGGTACATCACATGGATGTAAAGTGTGCCTTCCTGAATGGAGATCTCACTGAGGAGATATATATGCAGCAGCCTCAAGGTTTTTCTACTAACCCTTCTCTTGTGTGCAGGTTGAGAAAGTCATTGTATGGGCTAAAGCAAGCCCCTAGGGCTTGGTATGCCAAGATAGATAGCTTCTTGCTATCTTTGAATTTTGTTCGGTGCAAATCAGATCCAAATGTCTATTTGAAGTTAGTTAATGGTTCATTAATGATCATTGTGTTATATGTTGATGACCTCCTCATTACAGGAAGCTCACAAGCTGAGATTGCTTCCTTAAAAGGAGCTATGAACCAAGCCTTCTCCATGACAGATTTGGGGCTCTTAAGTCAATTTCTGGGGCTTGAGATGTCTCAATCCAAAGTTGGAATCAAGGTGCACCATTCCAAGTATGCCTTGTATTTTCTGATCAAATTCAGAATGCAAGATTGCAAAGTAAGCAAAACTCCTTTCCTTTCAGGAGTGAAGCTGGAAGAAGATGATTCTCCACCGATGGTAAACAATACACTGTATAGGCAATTGATTGGATGTTTGTTGTATTTGACACATACTCGACTTGATATTTGTTATGCAGTAAGTGTTGCTTCTATATTCATGGATCAGCCTCATGAGATCCATTGTAAAGCGGCCAAAAGGATCCTTAACTTTGTTCAGGGAACAAGGACACATGGGATCTTCTATAAGGCAAAATCTGATCTTGATTTGATTGGATTTACTGACAGTGATTGGGCAGGTGATAGCACAGACAGAAAGTCCACTTCAGGATATGTGCTCATGCTTGCAGAAGGGCCAATCAGCTGGTCAAGCAAGAAACAGAGTGCCATTGCACTCTCATCTACAGAAGCTGAGTACAGAGGAGTTGTTAATGCAGCAACTCAGTGTTTATGGTTGCAAGGTTTACTTGGAGAGTGTGTTTTCGAACCTGAGTACTCAACTACCATCTACTGTGATAACCAGAGTACCATTCGAATCTGCAAATATCCAGTTCAGAATCATAGAACCAGACACATTGAGATTCACATGCACTACATCAGAGAGCTTGTGCATGATGGCGCCATTCACCTACTCTTCTGTTCATCTTCAGAACAGGTAGCTGATATCTGCACCAAATAATTTTGTGAGAAGACCTTCAGCAATCTCAAATCACTGCCGGGGATTTCTGATCATGCTGTGAAAGCATGAGTGGAGACAAGATTCTACAATTTTGTTTTACAGTCCATGTTTAAGGGAGGATTTTCCCAAGTTGGTTTTTCCTCTTTCCTTGTTTATTTGGACATGCAGTATGTAAAAGGGTGACTAATCCTTGTTGCTAGGCCCTATATTTTTTGATATATTACTCATAAATTTAGGCTTAAGGGGGGGTGTTAGAATAATCAACCCATAGTTTACCCACTTAGACATTAATTCATTTATTTTTGTCTTATTTGCCTAGTTCATGTGTCCCACCTTGTGCAAGTTGCTATTTTCCTATCCATAGAGGTAAAACTTGCCATATTTGACTCATGTAGTGCTTGGGAAAGCCTTAGGAATCAAATCTACTTTATTCCTGGCCTCCTAGGTGCCCTTCTGCTTTTTCTGCTTTATTGACTGCTTTTTCAGTGTTTTAAAGCACATAGGAAAGCTAGACTAGGTGAGGTGAACTAGTTTTTTGTTCTCTTCATCCTCCACTCTTTTCTCCATGAAAAAGCATGTATGAGCTTCCATTCCACCACTCTTTAGCTTGCCCATGCGCCCTTTCCAATTCGTGAGCTCCATGATAGATTTGGGATCATCTTTTTACACCTATGGGGGATTTGCTTAATTATAGTAAGCCTGCTTTATGCTAGATTTGGATGCTTCCACATGCATTCGATTTCTTCATTTATTCTATTTATTTAGCAGCCTATGTTATTACAGGGTTGGCTATTGTACACTCAGTTAATATAATTTTGTGTTACAGCTCCATATTCAGTCTCCATTGTTAGCAATTTTGCATGATCAATTGATAATTGTTGTGGGTAAAATTAATCTACTGCTGGCGTGAATTTCTACATGGTATCAGAGCCATTGTAGGTTGTTACTCTCCTTCAAAAATTGTTTTGCAAGTTCGACATCAAGACTGGGAGCCTTCTTTTGACAGCCAGGACAGATTTTCTAGAGCTATGGATCAATCACAGAAAACTATCTTGACTCCTTTCAATTTATTTGAATGGAAAGCAGAGATGGAGATACCGTTGAGAGAGAAAGGCCTCTACAGGGTGACTATGGCAACAGAAGCAGAGCCCAATGCAGCTGCAGAGAAGATAAAATGGCACAACAGGAGAGATGAGGCCTATGGCCTCCTATGTCTCAGTATTTCCCGAGACCTCCTTTTCCATATCGATGGATTAACATCACCGGATCAAGTATGGGAGAAGCTTTCTGATCTTTTTGGAAAGACAGATGAGATGAGGGGACATCAGATCGAGAATGAGCTGATTTCTGTGAGTCCCAGTAGCTTTGAATCCATGCAGCTATATTTCTCCAAGTTCAAAGCACTAGTTTTGCAGCTGAAGCAGTGTGGTATCGAAAAGAAAGATTATGAGCTCGTATTGGCCATCCTCTCGAAGCTAGGACTTGACTACTCAGTCTTTTTTTTGACCTTCTATGCCACAAAACTCACAGCTCGAACCTGGAAGATGCCTAGCCTTGCAGATTTCATGGAATCTCTCACACAAGAACAAGTCAAGCTGGTGATGATGGGCACCACCAAACCATCCAAAGATCAAGCTTTGATTGCTGGAGATTCGAGGTTGGATTCAAAAAGCAAAAGGAAAGCTAAAAAGCCACCTGAGCAAAAGAGAGACAAGAAACAGTCTCCAGAGGATCAACAAGAAGAATACCCAGAAGAAGAAAAACAAAGGTGAAATGAATAAGTGCTCATACTGTAATAAGGGCAATCACACTGAAAGCTCTTGTATAAAAAAACAGATAGACATGTTGACCAATCTCCTGGAGAAGAATGGAATCTCCCTTCCAGAAAGCTCAAAGAAGAGAGAAGGAGGATCAAGTTCCGATGACAGAGAGAGAGTTCATGCTCTAGTTGCTGGCACATCAAGCTCACCCAGTTTTATCATAGATTCTGGAGCTTCAAGACACATAGTTTCAACTAAGGAGGCCTTCTCCTCACTCGACAAGTCGAAAGGATCATCTATTGTACTGGGAGATGACTCTCTCACTGAAAGTATGGGCAAAGGAAGGATAGATCTTGATCATGGTCAGTTCAACAATGTACTGTATGTCCCTGGTCTCGCCTCCAACCTCCTGTCAGTGTACCAGATGACCCACACTGGGTCTCCTAAGAAGGTCATATTCTCCCCTGATGAAGTTGAGATCACAGAAATCTCAAGTGGTAGAGTCATTGCAAAAGGAATTGCAAATCATGCTCAAAAGGTATACATGTTCTCACACTTCCTACCTTACTCAAACCCCTCTGCTCTTCTTATCCATGCTAATGAAGCTAGCAAGCTATGGCATGAAATATTTGGCCATCTAAATTACAAGTATCTGTCTGATCTTAGTGAGAAAGAAATGGTCATAGGGTTGCCCAAGATAAAATTTTCCAAAGGAGTCTGCCAAGGTTGTATCCTAGGAAAACACCCAGAGCACAAATTTGAGAAAGCTAGTCATGAGAGAACCTCTGCACCCCTTGAGCTGATTCACAATGATGTTGCTGGCCCATTCCCTCATATCTCCATGAGTCAATCCAAGTATGCATTGACCTTTATTGATGACTTTTATAGGTATTGTTGGGTTCACTTCCTGAAACATAAGTCTAAAGTTTTTGGCCTATTCAAAGTCTTTAAGGCTTTGGTTGAAAACCAGTTTGGAAGGAAACTCAAGGCCCTCAGATCTAACAATGGTGGTGAGTATGTCAAGTTTGAGTTTATTAACTATTGTGCAGATGCAGGTATTCAGATGCAGCATTCTATCCCTTACACACCACAGCAAAATGGTGTTGCTGAGAGGAAGAACAGATCACTGAAGGAGATGACAACATGCATGATGGAGGCCAAAACTTTGCCATGAAAGTACTGGGCTGAAGCTATCAACTGTGTAGCCTATATTCAGAATAGGGTTCCTCACAAACATCTTGATTGTATGACTCCTTTCGAATCATGGAGTGGGCACAAGCCAGATGTGACCCATTTCAGGATATTTGGCTCAAAGGCATGGGCTAGAATCCCGACAGAGAAGAGGAAGGATTTGCAGCCCCAAAGCCAAGAGTGTCTTTTTGTGGGATACTATGAATATTCAAAAGGGTACAAGTTGATAAAATTGAGCACAAACAAAGCCTTCATTGAAAGGTGTGTTTAGTTTGAAGAAGAACCCCTTGCAGAAGTGGAAGTTGGTGAAGCCTCTTCACCCCCTGAACCTCAAGAAGTAAGTAAAGAGTTTGTTGAACATGCTGATTCTGATTTGTCTGATGGAGATGAGTTTATTGCAGACCCTAATAGCCCCACAAGGCCAAAATGGGCAGCCAAGACACTACATGCAGCAGGTGAGCTAGCTGGGGATCCCAATGACCCAAGGAGGACTAGATCTAAATTTGAGAGTGGTCTGTGCATGAAGGATCCTATGTTTGCTGAAAAATGCTATTTGATGGTGGAGTCTGATCCTCAAAGATATGAAGAAGCAGTAGGACATCCAATATAGAAAAAAACCATGAAGGAGGAGTTCAGCTCACTCTAGAAGAGCAACACATGGGAGCTAGTGGATCTTCCTCCGGGAAGAAAGTTAGTCCAGTGTAAGTGGGTCTATAAGACCAAATTTGCTGTTGATGGTTCACCACTGAAGTACACAGATAGATTGGTAGCTAAAGGCTACTCACAGTTTCATGGCATCGATTACAATGAGACCTTTGCTCGAGTGGCAAAGATGGATTCCATCAGGCTAGCTCTAGCCATTGTAGCCTCAAGGCAATGGGAGGTACATCACATGGATGTAAAGTGTGCCTTCCTGAATGGAGATATCACTGAGGAGATATATATGCAGCAGCCTCAAGGTTTTTATACTAACCCTTCTCTTGTGTGCAGGTTTAGAAAGTCATTGTATGGGCTAAAGCAAGCCCCCAGGGCTTGGTATGCCAAGATAGATAGCTTCTTGCTATCTCTGAATTTTGTTCGGTGCAAATCAGATCCAAATGTCTATTTGAAGTTAGTTAATGGTTCATTAATGATCATTGTGTTATATGTTGATGACCTCCTCATTATAGGAAGCTCACAAGCTGAGATTGCTTCCTTAAAAGGAGCTATGAACCAAGCCTTCTCCATGACAGATTTGGGGCTCTTAAGTCAATTTCTGGGGCTTGAGATCTCTCAATCCAAAGCTGGAATCAAGGTGCACCAGTCCAAGTATGCCTTAGATTTGCTGATCAAATTCAGAATGCAAGATTGCAAAGCAAGCAAAACTCCTTTCCTTTCGGGAGTGAAGCTGGAAGAAGATGATTCTCCATCGATGGTAAACAATACACTGTATAGGCAATTGATTGGATGTTTGTTGTATTTGACACATACTCGACCTGATCTTTGTTATACAGTAAGTGTTGCCTCTATATTCATGGATCAGCCTCATGAGATCCATTGGAAAGCGTCCAAAAGGATCCTTAACTTTGTTCAGGGAACAAGGACACATGGGATCTTCTATAAGGCAAAATCTGATCTTGATTTGATTGGATTTACTGACAGTGATTGGGCAGGTGATAGCACAGATAGGAAGTCCACTTCAGGATATGTGTTCATGATTTTAGAAATTCCAATCAACTGGTCAAGCAAGAAATAGAGTGCCATTGCACTCTCATCTACAGAAGCTGAGTACAGAGGAGTTGTTAATGCAGCAACTCAGTGTTTATGGTTGCAGGGTTTACTTGGAGAGTGTGGTTTCGAACCTGAGTACTCAACTACCATATACTGTGATAACCAGAGTACCATTCGAATCTGTAAATATCCAGTTCAGAAGTAGAGAACCAGACACATTGAGATTCACATGCACTACATCAGAGAGCTTGTGCATGATGGCACCATTCACCTACTCTTCTGTTCATCTTCAGAACAGGTAGCTGATATATTCACCAAATCATTTTGTGAGAGGACCTTCAGCAATCTCAAATCACTGCTGGGGATTGCTGATCATGCTGTGAAATCATGAGTGGAGACAAGATTCTAAAATTTTGTTTTACAGTCCATGTTTAAGGGAGGATTTTCCCAAGTTGGTTTTGCCTCTTTCCTTGTTTATTTGGACATGCAGTATGTAAAAGGGTGACTAAGCCTTGTTGCTAGGCCCTATATTTTTTGATTTATTACTCATAAAGTCAGCCTTAAGGGGGAGTGTTAGAATAATCAACCCATAGTTTACCCACTTAGACATTAATTCATTTATTTTTGTCTTATTTGCCAAGTTCATGTGTCCCCCCTTGTGCAAGTTGCTATTTGCCTATCCATAGAGGTCAAACTTGCCATATTTGACTCATGTAGTGCTTGGGAAAGCCTTAGGAATCAAATCTACTTTATTCCTAGCCTCCTAGGCGCCCTTCTGCTTTTTCTGCTTTATTGACTGCTTTTTCAGTGTTTTAAAGCACATAGGAAAGCTAGACTAGGTGAGGTGAACTAGTTTTTTGTCCTCTTCATCCTCCACTCTTTTCTCCATGCAAAAGCATGTATGAGCTTCCATTCCACCACTCTTTAGCTTTCCCATGCGCCCTTTCCAATTCGTGAGCTCCATGACAGATTTGGGATCAGCTTTTTACACCTATGGGGGATTTGCTTAATTATAGTAAGCCGGCTTTATGCTAGATTTGGATGCTTCCACATGCATTCGATTTCTTCATGTATTCTATTTATTCAGCAGCCTATATTACTATAGGGTTGGCTATTGTACACTCAGTTAATATAATTTTGTGTTACAGCTCCATATTCAGTCTCCATTGTTAGCAATTTTGCATGATCAATTGATAATTGTTGTGGGTAAAATTAATCTATTGCTGGCCTGAATTTCTATATATCCTAGTAGTCTAATAGCATCTACAGGAGTCTTGGTTTGTCCCTTAGGCTTCCAAGACACCAAAACTTGTATATCCCACATGCACGTTTAGCTTGTTGAGCCATTAAATCACCCCGAACAGCCTCTTCTACATATCCATGTTCCCTCTCCCTCCTTTCTAGAACCATCCTGCACATTAAAAGTAATTTTTGGTCAATTTATACCTTAAAAAACCATGTGCACGACCGCATACGTGACTATTTTCAAAACAACTGCGTATGTACGTGGTTTTGGGCGATTTTTCCGTGTATAGCTAGCCCTATACGCGGAAAAAGCCCCAATATCTGCGTGGGCCGAAACGACCAATTTAGAGTGGCCTAAAATTCAAATTTGACCATGGAAATTGAAACAATTTGCATGAAAATGGAAGAGGATGACATGAGAAGTTACCTGGAACAAACGGTGTCGAATTTCGCCAGACGAAGCTCCCGGAATTCGCCTTGGAAGTTCTGAGCTCAAATGGGTAAAAATTTCAAATGATATGTAATTTTTGAATTTTTTACTATTTATAGAAAATTAGTGAAATTTTTTACCCCCTTTCTATAGTTTTGAACCGTTTCTGACCATTTTAGACCGTTTTGGACTAATCTGATGATGTAGGAGTCCGTTTTGAGCACCGTTTCGACCATTGTTTTGACACGTTCATGCCGCTTTCAAGTATTATGTCTAAACTGGCATATAGGTTAGATTTCACATCTGTGTGCATTTTTCATGACCTTATGACCATTTCATTATAACCTTAGGTACGAACCCATTCTATCTTGTCACGGAACCTTCTTGTTGTTTTAGAAGTTACATGATGTGAATGGTAGAGCTTGACCATACATGGGTGCCCTAGTTAGCTCCTTTTTTGCATTTGGTGCCCATGCGGACATTTTTTCCTTTAGGGTGTGGGAGTCCTTTGTATAGTATTGCCATGTCTTTGCGTAAGAGCCTCATACTCCTCTTGATCTTTTTGCTGGCCTTTGTCCCCAGGACTCCCTTATGTCAAGTTCTAATTGCATTATCATGATTTTTTCCTGCCTCATTAAGCCTTATGCTAGCTTCCTTGACTTTGATTATCAGCTATATAGCCCGAGCTTATCTCATGTCTAGCCACGCAAAGCCATTTTATATATCCTTTGCAGCTTGATTCCCCATTTTTACCGGGAGGGGACTTTCCCTCGAGTGTCGCTATCCTACACATGTGTCCTTGCATTGAGCATAGGTATGTTCCGTTGCTTGAAACTAGTTTGTTTTCCCATTGACACTCGTCTCCTCCTAGTTTGTAACTATAAAGCACTTTTATTCTTTTTCAAGCTTTTCAAAATATTTGAAAAAATCCAAAAAAACCAAAAAACCAAAAAGTCGAACAAGAAAAGATGTTATCTTTGGCAGCAGTTGAGTGTGTCGTCTTTGAATAGAACACTGTATATCACATCCATTGGTTGGGTTAATAGTTTGACTTTAGGAGCTGTACTCATTTTTCTGAATTTATCTCCACCGATTGGTTAAGCTTCCAGTCCCTATGGATCCTCTGTCGATGCCTCCTATGTCACAGAGATGTCCTAGTTTTGTATATCGAGTCTATGCTACCTACATTCAGTCACCATTCGCCTTTATGCTCTTGTTCAAAAGAAGTTGAAACCTGAGTCGTCCATTCCTCAGTTTCCTGACTTTGCATGTCAGCCATTCCCAGTACCGATACTGGTTCGTGCACTTTATGATCAAGTCCTTCCACATTATACAGCCTTGATGAGTACCTCGTGTTGGATGATGAGAGATGCATTAATGCCCTCCTTCCAGTGGATTTCATCCCATTGACTTCAGATCATTTATTCTGGGATAGGAATCTATAGTCATTTTTTAGTGCCTTGAGACTTGCAGTCATCAGTGGCAGGTTCTCTCACCATCGACAGTTTTGGGAATACATCAATGTCCCCTGATTGATGAATCCTCTCAAGTGTTCGACCTCAACACATTTATTCACACTTGTTAGTTTGCACTCTAGTACCTTGATTCCCATTTTCATTATCGGTGGGTGAACTTGCGTCTGTTAATGGTATACATCAATGACCGGTAATCAAACGATGGAATACTATGTTCGACCTCGACACCTCTATTCGCATAGTAGGACATGTACTCATAGCATATTATGTAGAATACCTTCTAGATTGGTGGCATTTCATATATACTACCTCCTTGATCGTGCCAATGTTCATGAGATTTCAGCTCTCATGACTTGTTCCAGTATATGTCAGATGTTTCCAGCCATTATGGAAATCTTGATCCATTATATATCTTCATCCTTCATGGAGATCATGATCCTTTGTATATATTCATCATGGAGATTCTGATCTATCTATATTGTATGTGGCGATGACCACACATGTCATATTTTGTATCATGCCTATTCATGGCCATTGTACTCTTATGTATCCGGGACTACTATATCTACTTGTAGTTATGTGCAAATTTTGATCATTGTATTGTAATGTTGGATGGCTGGTTCTTCCACCTAGTTCTTCATCACTCCACTTTTGGGATAGACTTATAATGTATTTCGGCCATCATATGACCCCTATGACCTCACACATTAGGGGGCATCTGTTACAGTTGATTTTACCACACATGGTAGATCACACCTTTATGGTATTTCCTGTCCCTCTGCAGACTCTTTAGATCCCATGGACCATTGTTTGACCTTTGATGTTTCCAAGATCATCCCTAAAAACATGCATTATTTTCTATACGCGACTTTTAAACCTATTCTTGCGTATATACGCAGATTTGACCCTTAAACCCGTGTACATCGAGATGTGTGCAAAAGGCCAAATAGTTTTGGAGTTTTCCTTGATGTGGATCTGAGTCACTTGTCTCTTGGCCTTCCATATGCCTTGATATTGCTCAGGTTTGACCTTCCATTACCCCATTGAAGCACTATATAAGGAACCCTTTGGATACATTGAAAGGAGAGGAATTGAAAAGTAAGAAAACTACAGTCCATTGTTGCCGGAGCTTATACTTGAGTCTGCAACCCTTTGTCTCTTGGAGCACTTTGTGTTATTCCCAAGCTTTCCTTTGCTTGTGATCTTGCTGTCAAGAGATGGAGGATTGAAGTGGTGGAGGCCCAGGTGGAGGACCCAGTTTCTCTGATTCGCAGACATGCCGATAGAAGTTGTCACTATTGTAATCTCTGATTTATATTAATATAAATATCTTTTCCTCTCTAATAATGTGTATTTAAATGAGTATTGAATCCATGGATGCTTTTAAATGCTTATATGTTATTGATTATATATGCTAGAGTAGGTCTAACACGATTATATATAGCATGCTTGTGTTGTTTGCTGAATGTTGAGGAAGCAAATTATCAATACAAGCAAGAGTGGAAAAGCTCAACAGGGATCTACATCAACCGTCCGGAATAAGGTATGTTTCGATATCCTTTAGTGTTATATGTTTGGTTTCTCTTGCATATAGGAAATGATTGATTTCTGAGGTTACTCTATCTATTGTGGTACCCCAAGCCATAGGAAGTTTTATCCATAACAGGGTTTAAGGGTTAGTGGATTTATGGGTTAAGGGATTGTGGGAAATAATGTTAGGAGGTTAGGGCTCATTAGATTAATTGTTAAAGGTGAAGGGTTAAGGGCTTGTAAGAGATTAAGGGCTTAGGTGCTTAGTTGTTAAGGACACAAGGGTTATGAGATTGGTGGTTATTTCTAAGGTGTGGTCTTTAGGGTTAACAAATTTATGAGTTAAGGTATTTAGGGATATATGTTTAGGAAGTTAGGGTTGAGTTGGTTAAGGGTTAAATGTCAAGGGGTTAAAGGATTAAAGGCTTGGGGTTAGGAGCTTAATGGATTTTAGGGGATGAGGGATTTGGGTATTCTAGGGATTTATGGGTTTTGGGTTTTAGGGATTATGGGCTAGGGGTTTTAGGGTTAGGGGGTTAATTAGGACTTACGGATTAAGGGTTAAGAATGCCGAGGTAAAGACATAAATTGGTTAAGGGAGTTAAGTAAATATGGGGTTAGGGGATTTTATTGGTTAGGGGATTTAAGGCTCAATGGTTAGGGGAATAGATTTTAAGGGGTTAGGGGTTAAGGCCTAAGCAATTTAAGGTTTAATTTCTATGTTATGACCTCAAGGATTTAGGGATTTGGGTTTTAAGTATTATGGGTTAGGTTGATCAGGGGTTTGGGGTGGATTAGGTCTTAGGAGTTATAGGTAAAATGGTTAAGTGGTTTTTGGGTTAGGGGATTTAGGGATTATTGGATTTAATGCTATATGGTTAGGGTATTAGGGTTTATGAGGTTAGGAATTAATGGTGAAGGTATTAAAGGGTTGAAGGATTATAAGGGATAAACTAGCTCTTTGAGGCTAATGCACAAGCCTAAGAGAGAATTCAAAATTTGAGAGAAGACTAATCAATCCCAAGGGATAGGTCTTAAGCAAACAAAGAGCTCTCATTCAAACAAAGAGCACACATGCATACTACAACGCACAAGCAAATGCAAGGCACACATGCACAAGGGATTTTGCACATGCAAACATAGTATAGAGGTAAGCAATTATTTTACCTTTAGAGGGTAAACGAGAGCTTAGAGGATAATGGTTAAAGGAATATGGGTAAACAATTAAAGGAATTACGAGGTTTATGGGTTAGGGTATTTAGGGGTAAATGAATTTAGGGATCTAGCATTAGGGGATTTAGATCTAGGGTTAGTGGGTTAGGTTTTAAGAAGTTAGAGATTAAGGGATTAGGTGTTATAGTGTTAAGCGATTATAAGATGTTAAGGGCTTAGGGCGTTAGGGGATAAGGAGTACAATGATGGGATATAAGGGGTTAATTAAGGGACTAGGTATTTAAGGATTAGGATGTTTATATGTTGAAGGATTTAGGAGTCAATTGTTAGTAGTGTAAGGTATAAAAGGTTATGATTTTAAGTGTTAAGGGCTTAAATCAGTAAGGGATTAGGTGCTTAGGAGATAATGACTTAGGGGTCTAATGATTTAGGAGGTTTGAGATTTCGGACTTATGGGTTTAGGCCCTCATTTTATATCACTTGTCACCCCCCCCTCTCATATCCCCCCTCTCTCTCATCTCTATTATATCCATTCATCACTTAACACATAATTTATGTGGTTTATAACGCTAGAGAATTTTGTAACTCATAAATGCTTGTGTTATGTAGTTCATAATGCTCGTATGTAATGTAGTCCATAATGTTAGAGTGTGATGTACTTCATAACGATGACGTGTTATGTAGTCCATAACGTTAGAGCGTTATGTAGTTCATAGCGCACAAGCATTTTGGATTAACAAAATGATAAAGAATTTTTGTTAACACGAGGAACATGAATAAAAATTGAAGTTAAACATAATGCACGAGTGTTCCTTAGCACCTAATTACTGCCTTCTCATACTCCGGTGTGTCATCCACAATCCTATGTGGTTGGTTCACACTTACCAATCATGTGTTACGCAATATGGTAAACCATAGCTAATTGAACATTTCCTCCATTTCCACAATATGTCTCTCTTCCACCACTCTTTACAGCGTGATAGACACAACCATATTTGACGAAATTCTAGACATAGATAACATTTTGTATGTAGATTCCAAATATTTATTTTTTTTAATATGTAATTTAAAAAAAATGTATTTTTTCTACTTTTTTCCTCATTTTCTTGTATTGTCACTCCTTAAGTAACTTTTTCATTTCACAAGCATTTAAAAAAAAGGTATGTTGCACTAGTAGACACCGACCTCTACATGCTGTAAAAATTCCATGTTGGAATCATTACATTAATACCATTGAATGCTACACCCACAATTGACTTACCATTCTCGATTATGAGAGAAGTTTGATCACTTAGATAATTAAAAAAAATGGAAAAATAGTGTTGCACTAGTGCTACCTTTTGTTTACATGTATACCTATTTTTGTAGCCCGAGACCATCATTTAGGCACTCAAAGGACGCACCCACAAAACATATACCTTATCATTTGCCAAAAAAAATAAAATGTGACTCTTAGAAAAGATGAATCTTGACATATGATTTTTCAGTTTTTTTTATTCCATCTAACACACCAAAAATTACCCTTATTATCTTGCACTCGCTCTCATATGTATATAGAATAATAAATCCTACAAATTAATAATTTTGATTACTCTTTCTTGACGTTAGGTGGGGAGATTAGAGAATGATCACCAAAATTGGGGAAAATTCTAATTCATAGATTACAAACTAATGCTTTATTTATTTCATATTATAATATTATACAATTATGTTTACAATATTTTTATTTTTTAATATTATTTTTAAATTATTGTAAAATAAAATTTTAACGATTTAGTTAAAGAGTTATTCTACAATCTAATATCAAAAGTTTTTTTTTCAGGTAAACTACTATGAAACATATTTTTTTTCTTATTTGAACAAGTTTCAAGACCAGAATGAATAGTATTAAAACAAGGTGGGCTTCTGAAGGCAGCAAGTCCCTGCCATCAGAAATAGAATACTATGAATAGTTGAAGAAGCCATATTGCTCCTTTTGCCAACCAAATAAAGCATCTTCATCCAAAGCCATCGAAAAAGCATCTCCACGTTGAGGGAATTACAAGAGACGTTGGAATTTGGATAAATCTGCCACAATATGGCCCAGATAGAAGCCAAAAGAATATGAAATTCACTGGCTATGGTGCCACCAACCCAATACACTTTATTTGGCCGTCCAAGGCAGATAATTGGAGCCAGCAATTCACCCAACAGTTAGCATGTAATTTGGAAGAAAACGACCACTACTCCACGCGTATGAGGCATAGGTTATACCACACCAACCAGCACTGAAATAAGGAAGTAGCTCCACGCATTGTCATTTAGTTATCACGTCAGTATTTATTAATGGATTGTGCAGGCTACAAGTGCTCTTATATTTTAGACAGGACTGGACTGGCAGGATGGGTTGGTATTTTTAGACAGTACATAGTATTACAATACAATAAACATTATCAGACACATATCGCATGCATGCATAGTCTAAACATATCACTCAAATTAATTTTAATTTGCGTGTCTAAAATCTAGGCAAAATAAGCTGTTCGGCAATTTTCACATCAAGTTCGTGTTTACTTCATTTTTATCAAGGACGAGCTCTTCAAGCTACTCATAGTTTTGAAGATCTTTCTTTTCTTAATACAAACAAATATAACATATACATTTTAAAAGGGTAACTTAGTTTTTATAAAAATTTGTTTGTGTATAAAGCTCTTTGGCAATTTTCACATTGTATTTCTACCCAAGGATGAACTCATAATGATATAGTTTTGAACATTTTTCTTTCCGTGATGAAAATAGAACATATGCATTTTACATAGTCTTCATGAAAATTTATTTATGTCTATAAAATTCTTTGGCAAATTTCACATGACGTTTGTTCTATTTTTGCAAAGGACGAACACTTAATGATACTGATGATTTTCAACATATTTCTTTGCAGATGAAAATACAACATATGCATTTTAAAAGGCAACATAATTATCTTTTATCATTAACAAATAATGAAATAAAACAACATGTGTTTCATACATATCCTAAATAGAATTTCAAACAACTTAAGTAATAAATTATATTGATTACATTGACATGATTTGTTAAAAAAAAACAATTGTATTCTTTTCATAATAGAATGAAAATAGATTCTTCATAGCTACTATTTAACTACAAAATAGCAGTAGGTTACCAACCTCATCGAAACAAAAAATTACAAACCCAAGCACAATCTAACAGTCATAATGCCCTTTAAAGTAGAAAACTTCATGACAAAAACAGAGGTACAAGATCACATCTTTTGAGTTGCTTCAGAAATTGAATCACCATCCACATCCTAAATATATAGGGTTCCAAAATCCTTTGTTAGACCAATCTTGGATAAATGTACTGCTTGTTGATTTTGCTCTCTATATACATGAGAAGAGGAAATTTGGAGAAACGGATTTGCTGTAGATTTGACTTCACGGTCTAAGCTTTGTAGATTCAAATCTCCTATGATGTGTGCATTGTTCATTCAATTAATCACAAAGAGTGAGTGCTTGAATACCTAAAGAGATGTTAAATTTTGTTGAAAAGCCACTTGCAAGACTGTACGAAGAGCCAAAAGTTGAGCTGAATTGTTTGAAATTTCCCCGTAGAAGGTTGCAAATTGAATGAATTCTCTTCTATAAAAAAAATGACTCCCTCGGCGGTAGATGTTTACCCTACAGCATACCGAGATTAAGACATAGCGTCAGTCTCAAAGGTAATTTTACTTCTAGGAAATGTGCATCTATCAGTGTCCTCAATTGAATTGGCACAAAGTTACGGGATCCATTGGTATGGGAAATCGCCGGAACG
>LPNX011209530.1:0-18080 GCA_001517045.1 Pseudotsuga menziesii | reverse complement strand
ATAATATGTGAAATAAAAGATGTTAAACAGTAATAAAAATTAATCTAAACATGTTCATGAAGCAAAACAACAAAAAGTAAAGAATGATTTTTTTATTGATCTCACCTACAATGTAGAGGTTGGTGAAGCCCGTTGCGCTGATCCGAGAGGTTACTCCGAGCTCCAGCTGCTCCTTCTCTTTATCCAATGGTGGAAATGGCCAAAAGGGGCTCTCACGGTGAAAGTAGCTCAATGGTGAGCTAGGGTTTCAAGAGCAATTTTGGCAGAGGTAGGATACTTGTGATTGTGGATATGAAATGAGGGGTCTCCATCACTTATTTATAGTGGTGGAGTGCCGATTTAGGGTTAGGGTTTCAGTTGTTTAGGGTTTCAGCTGTTTAGGGTTTTTTCCTCCTTTTCCTCATTATTTTATATTTTTTCTTCCTTTTTGGAGATTTTTTGCTTTTTTGGAGGAATTTTGGATATTTTTTGGAGGAAAAGAGGGTTTTATGGATTTTTGATGGAAATATGGTAGGAAAATGGACAAATGAGCCATGTAATGGGGTAGATGAGGTAGTGAACCTTTTTTGGGTGTTAACAACACCCACACCAAAAATATGGGAGGACCTTCATAGTTAAATTTTCAACACTCCCTCTTAACGAGGAAGGTCCATAGCATTATCTCCATCTCTCATTCCTACAATAGCTCCCTCCTTCTCTGGAATCATCCTTGAAAACTTATGTTGTTGGGGGTTTTGTAGTCAGGGAGAGAGTGTTGGAAGATTTGTGGTCATATGGAAAACATATCAGAGTGTGATATGGTTTTCATTGATGGCAACATAGTTCCAAATATGATCCAGATGAGCAAAGCACTCAAAAGAATCATGGTGTGTGCGAAGAGATCAACTATATAAATCAAATATGAAATTAATTGTGATGAACAGATCTGATCGATAGGAATGAATCAGCACAAGAAATCAACAATCAAGAGAAAATATGCAAAAGTCTGAAAAGTAATCAAATGAGCAGATCCAACGGTCGGGATTGAACTCACATAAGAAATCGACTGCATGAAATGAGTGTTGCAGTACGGGAGCTAAAAAGAAAAAATCCAAAAGTTCGAGAATAATAAAAGTTAGATTTCGGATTTCCGAAGTAAGAAAGCAGAAAGCGGGAGAATAGGAAAGGACTAAGGCTGGAAGTTGGGTTTTTTGATCCCGAAGTCCGAAGTAAGAATTGCAGAAGTTGAATAAAGGAAAGCGGAAAGCGGGAGAACATGAAAGGAATAAGGCTAGAAGTTGTTTTTTCTGATCCTGAAGTCCAGAAGTTGGAAGTGCAGAAGTCAGATAGCGGAAAGCAGAAAGCGGAAGATCAGGAAAGGACTAAGGCTGGAAGTTGGGTTTTCTAATCCCGAAGTCCAGAAGTGTGGAAGTCAGAAAGAGGAAGACAAAAGTTGGAAATTATGGAATGTGTTAAAACAAATGTTTAAAACCTCAGGTCCGCATCCCACACTAGATCTCAGATCGACGCTCGGGAAATATTGCACAATAAATCGAAGGTGTGGATTTATTATGCAGAAAAGGATGGGAAAAAGCAGTTAGTTTGAGTTCAGATCAATGGTTAGTAGATAGGCCATACAAAATCTATGGTGTGAAATCATATGTGCAGAAATTCTGATTTGTCGCAGAAAATGACAAGTGCAAAAGAAGCCAAATGATGAAAAACTGTGTTGCAAAAACTCATAACTACTCAGCAATTGGACTCCTTATTAATCTTAAGGCATTGAACGGTTTGATCAGTTATGGAAATGGACCGACATGTATATGAACAGGTAAAAGGTTCACAACTTGACATTTATAAAAGGGTGTGCATGATGAATGAAGGCATGCGCTCTCTACAGAAAGAGAACTGGTGCACGGATCGTCATCAAAGTTGAGATTGTAGAATGATAGAGGACTCTGAGCTCTTTCAAGAATATCCTTAACAGAGACAATGAGGGGAACCAAGATGCATAATAAAATTCAAGAGCAGAGCATAACAAAGTTGGTATGCATTGTTATATCTGCTTTCTTACATATTGTACTAAACATGTTTAAATATGAGAAACAAGGGTGGTAGGGTGATGCGAGGAAAACATGTTGTTTTTCCTGTACAAGTTGAAGCATATACAACTAGAAGTTGGTCCTTTCATCCAGTAGTAGATGGAGAATAGATTGGTAGGGTGGCGCTAGGGAAAACAATTTGTTTTATTTATACGAGTTGGAGCCTGTAGAAGTGGAAGTTGGTACTTCCAGCCAGTTGTAGCTAGAGAATGTTATTCTAGTGTGTGCTAGAAAATCATGAGAGTTGGTGCTCTCTACAAGAATAAAGGACACATGTGAACTCTAGGATGAGCATCTAAGGACTTACACATCTCTCCCTATTGGGTTGGTGATCCAGGAGGATCCAGGAAGGCCAAATTTTCAAATTCCTCCAATCTTAGCAAAACCAGTGCCAGATCGAAGGGTTCATCGAGACAATTCCAATGGAATTCATTTCACCTCAAACGGACTCCATATGAGAAATTTATCGCATTCTATTCTATGAGGCCAACATGCAAAATTGGAAAAAAGAGGTGCCACATGGTACCACTGACAGGGTGACACATGGCATCCATACTATAAGACATGATGACATGGAATGTGTACGAACCAATGAGAGGATGACATGCGGCATGTACGGACGGATGACGTGTCAACCCATTCAATTGTACGATCCAATCCAGAGGGAACACGTGTCTGTATGGAAGGTGTGTCGGCCCAGTAATATTTCACCACATGGGACTTGATGATTGGTTAAAAGTTTAGTAGGAAGACTGGACTCCATGGGATTCGACCCCATGACCTCTCCTGCATAGTGCTCTGCCTTACCGTTATCCACGATTACACAAATTCTCTTCGGTTAAATCCTTTTGATGCATGACGAGCCAAGATAAATAATTAACCTTTGGAAATCCATAGGAGGACCAAATTGATTTCCAGAGCACTGAAGTTAGAAATGAGGCATGAGAAGGATTAATTTCTGAATATCCATGTCCCACGGAATAAACACCAAATGCTCCCAAGCCCCATTTATCTTTCAAGGAGAAATGTACAGGAACCAAACCAAATAGAGCTTTAATAAATTTTGATTGATTTGAAATCAATCGATCAAGCATTTCCAGGAATTTCCAATTAGCCCAATTCCCCTCATCATCCCAAGACAGATGTCAGCTAAACACAAAAGGCCTTTATTATTCATCCAAAGTTTAAGCTCAGAAAAAGAATTTTCAGAGGACAGAGGAGAGTTCCCAAGTATCTTATCTTCCCACAAAAAAATCATTTTCCATTACCTGGAATTCTATATACATGCTGTTGAATTAAATTGAAACTTTTCCCACACAAATTCCAGGTAGCACTACCTATAGGAAGCTTTTCAGACTTTAAAGTTCTCAAGGATCCACCTTTGAGATACTTCATCGAAAAGAGCTTGCTAACTAGATGATTATTATCTGCAAAAATCTGCCAAATAAGCTTGCCTCCCAAAGCAATATTAGCTAATTCAAGATCTCTTAATTGCAATCTGCCTTCAGTAATAGGTCTTTTAATAGTCTCCCAATTGACCAAATGAAATTTTTTTATTACCTTTTCCTTCACAGCAAAGAAAATCCCTAAGAATCTTGGCTATTTGGACTAAAATGGACTTCGGAGCTAGAAGAAATTAGGACTAAAAAATGGGAAGGGAAGAAAGAACTGACTTTAACAAACCCAATTTACCTGCATTTTTCAACCAATAGCCACCAAAAGAGGCTATTTTGGATTTTAGTTTGCTCAAAACATCTAGCCAAAGTGAAGGAGGACTAACACCCAGAGTAAAAGGGAGACCCAGATATTTGATCTTAACCCATTGGGCAAAGCCAAAGAAGCCCAAAATGTTAGAAATTTGAATCATTTTCATATGATCCACATTCCACCTGTACACTGCATTTTTTTCTCTGTTTGTCAAAGCTCCAGACATAGAGCATAAATTTTGAAGAATACCATTAAAGGAATGAGCAATATTTAACGAAGCTCCACCAAAGAGAAGAGAATCATCGGTAAAGAGAGTGTGATTGATGGGCTCCACCCCTCTAACATCCCTAATTCCTGAATAATGTTGGCTTCCATTTCAGTAGACAACTTCCTGCTTAAAAATTCAGCCATCAGAATGTATAAGAAGGGTGACAAAGGACACCCTTACCAAAGTCCTCTGGATGCTTGAAAAAATCCTGCAGGTATACCGTTGATAAGGGGAGCTATCCATGGTATGTCTGTGCATGATTTTATCAATCTAACAAACTCCACACTAAATCCAAAGTTGAGTAGTACTTGGTAAATAAAGGAGAAATTTACTCGATCAAAATCATTTTTTATATCAAGTTTAATAATCATACCTTTCTCCTTCCTGAAGGACTTGGAATGAATGGCCTCTTGCACTTGAATCACATTGTCTATTAAATTTCGACCTTTAATAAAACCCCCCTGCTGAGGAGAGATTAAAGAACCCAATAAAGGATTTAATCTATTAGCCAATATTTTAGCCAGGATTTTATCAGAGGCATTGGATAGAGAAATAGGTCAGAACCTATCAAAGGATGCAGGGTTGACTTCCTTGGGTATTAAGGATAAAAAAAGTCAAGTTTGTGCAACCTCCAACTTTAGATTTTCTGAGAAAGGAGGAAATCATAAGGAGAAAATCATATTTTATAACAAGCCAAAATATTCTGTAAAATTGAATTGAAAAACCATCTGGCCCTGGGGCTTTATCTGGTTCCATACCCCAAATGACCTCCACTACATCTTACTCTGAAAAAGGTTGTGTTAAACTAGAAATAATCTCAGCAGATACCAGAGAAGGGATAAAAGATAAGAAATCACTTTTAACTACATTATATGATACACCATCCTTAGTAAAGAGTTGATAAAAGTGTTTATTAGCAGCTTGTAATAGATCCCTTTGACCTTTGATTGATACTCCCTCACTAGAATTAATTTATACAATATGATTTCGAGAAGTTCTTAAATGAAATTGTCTGTGAAAGTATGTTGTGTTTTTGCACCAGCTAGTAACCAAAGGTTTCGCGACTTAAGACGCATGATTTCTTCTTCATATAGGAAGGACTGATACGATTTGGCTTGTGCTAGCTTCTCCATTTTTAACAGCAAATGAGAGATATCAAATTTTTCCAAGCTGTATTGATTCTCTGCTAATTCTTTCACACTTTCAATTCTACTGCTAGAAGGATTTATTAGAGGCTTTTTTATCCATGCTTTCAAGGCATTCTTAGTTCTTTCTAATTTTTGCTCCCATACGTAGCTCGGAGAGCCATCAATGTACTAAGACCAAACATTATTTATTGTGTCCATAAAACCATCACACTCATTCCATAAAGGACTAAACCAAAAAGGTATTGGCCCATAATCTTCTTATGCTTTCAAAAGAAAGGAAATTGGATGGTGGTCGAAGAAGTCTTCAGCAAAATTTTAGAGGAAATGAGAAGATTCTTATCTAGAAATGAAATTTTCACCAAACAATCTAACATGGCTAGGATGCTATCAATCCCAACCCTGTTATTATTCCACCTAAAATGGCCTCTCTTAGGCTTATAATCCAGGAGATCCCAAGTATGCAGGATTGACTCCACGAATTCCAACAGAGGGTGTTTTCCCAACACGCCTCCTTTTTTTTTACTAGGATCGAATATGATATCTAAATATCTAGCTAAAATAATGAAGCTAAGAAAACTGGAATCAAGGAATTTAGATAGGGAAATCCAACACTTCTTATTCTCGACTTGATTGATAGGTACATACAAATTAAAAGGAGGAATAGAGTTCTTGCTAACATAACACTAAAGCTCTATAAAGATCCAATGTTGAGAAGTAAAAGAGGAGAGCAGGGTAAATTTATCCGCCAACCAAATAGTAGCTAGGCACCCACAGGTTCCCTGAGCATTGACAGTAATACCATTATTCATATTCCACTTATTCTTGTTGAGATTTAAAAGCAAATCCTTATCTATTTTTGTCTCTTGAAGTAATAGTATATCAGGAGATTTCATTCTCATAAGATCTTTAACCTCTTATGATTTTTTGGGATTCCCTAATCCCCTGTAGTTCCATGAAGTAAGCTGCATTATTTACCTGTTCCAGAAGGGGTTGCTCCACCCTTAAGAGGTTTGTTCCTCTTACTTTTTCCCAAACTCATCTCAATGGTTGGTTGAGAACCTTGTGTTTTCAAACGCTCCACTTCTTCTTCTCTTATCTCTTTTCGAGACTTTCTCCCAATATTTTTTGAAGACTGTTCAAATGTGTCTTCATCAGAGGACCTAGATGATTCAACCACCTTTTTTCAAGGATTTCAGCGTAGGAAGGCGAAGTAGATGGTCTTGAAGGATAATTATGAATTTCATGTAGAATTGGGCTTGAAGGGGCTTTGTGAATTTCCTGAAGAATTGGAAGACTAGGAGAATGATTTGCCATCTCTACATTCCCATTATTTACTTCAATTTCATTGATTTGTACTTCTAAAGGGAGTATCTCACCATCTTCAAGAGGCTAATTCTGACCTTCCAACGAAGCCAATACAACAAACGAGTTAGAGGATTCTAACTTTCTTGCATATTTTGATAAGTTCTTCTTCTCACCGATGTTGACTCTATTCCCTGTGGG
This sequence comes from Pseudotsuga menziesii, assembly GCA_001517045.1. Lineage (NCBI taxonomy): Eukaryota > Viridiplantae > Streptophyta > Pinopsida > Pinales > Pinaceae > Pseudotsuga > Pseudotsuga menziesii. The sequence goes on along the minus strand of LPNX011209530.1, from coordinate 11,373 downwards.
TTCTTTTCCTTTCAATTTAAGCCCTTGCTTAAAAGGAACAACTTTCTGAATATTTGTCCATTGCTCAGCTTTCTCTAGTACAGGGATTTCTTCAGCTTTCTTCTTACAATTCCTAGAAAAATGTCCATAACCATGACAATGGTGACATTTAAAAGGAAGTTGCTCATAATCAAGTTCTTGAATGTGGGACCAATCTACCACTGTTAAGTTGATCGCTTATGGCAACCCAGTCTCCAAATCAACTTTAATGCATATTATTGCACACAAGTATTGGTCTTTGCTTTCTTCCCTATCAATATATTTTCCTAATTTGATTCCAATGGTTTCCAAGGGATTCCAAATTCCAACAGTGGAGCGGTAGGTGAGGAATTCAAACCCAAACCGGGATAGATGAGGGAACATCCTGAGTAGGATCAAAATCAGGGGTCCATTTATTCAAATATAGTCCCTGAGGGCCCATGAAGTAAGGGCCATTTCAAAAAATAAGGTCTCTATCTTCAGCAGACTCAAATACAAAGACAAAAAAAACCTTCAAACCAAGTGACTACGAATTCCTTTCGTAACCAAAGGTCTTCAGTTACACTGTACCTAGCCATCAATTGCCTTAGGAGAAGGCTGGAGCCCTGTGAATTGACCAATTAAACCACACTCAGAGAGATTCAAAACCATCCGGCAAGGTCTCTCAACTGGAAATTCAATAGTAGGAATATCAAGTTTCTTCGCAAATTGTTGCACTAGGGAGCTACCCTTCCTCTTACCACTGAAAGCAACTAATGATTTAAAAGTAATCAATTCTGGAGGGAGGGGAGGAGGATCACTACCAAAATCCATGGTAAAATCCCCAATATCCCACTCAGGCTCCAAGAAAGAAACCAAAGCTAGCCTGTTGGATCAAAAAGACTCCAGGACAGAGCTCCCAAACCAATGAAAACAGTAATTCAGAAAAAAGACAGAGTCAAGAATACCCACATAGAATTTAGAAGGAAGCAAAAGGCACCAGCAAATCGCAGTTTACAGGAAATGGCCAAGAAACTCCACCACATCGAATCCACCAAAAAACGCCTGATCACCCACGAGTTGCACGAGAGAACCAGGAAATGCATAGGATTTTGAGCAATGAATGACCACTACAACCTTCAGCAGATCGCAGACTCCTAGGAACCTCCAAACCGAGCAAAGGGACGAAATCAAACCTGCAAAATTTTTGAATCTTGGAGCAAAAAAATCAAGTCACATTCAACATTCAAATAATAATTTTTAGGTTGGGGTTTAGGTGGGTATTAATATTAAATCAAACCTTGCTCCACAAAAACCAATAAAAGTGAGATCAATCTTTCTTGCCTCACTAAAATCAAGAAATGTTAGATCAATCTTTCTTTGCTAGTTATTTATCTCAACATTTTGTATTCTTCTTTAACATTTTCACAGTGCTAGTTAGGAATCATTATTAGATTGAGTTATATTTGGCACATTAATAATTGTAATTTCAATTCTTATATGCAAGGCATCCGTATCAATATTGTATTGGAACTCACATGAACATACGTGAAAATATAAATCCTTATTTGCATACCCTATGTGTTATCGTAACTTATCATGAAATGATATCATATAAGTTTAACCATTTGTGTACCTTTATAACTATTTCATGCTTGAAACTTAACAATGGAGATTTTTCCCTCTCCTATAAAGGTAAAAAAAATAGATATAACCAAAGAAAAGTAATTAAATGTTGTTAATTCCCTTTATTGCAAGAATAAATGTAGAGGAAGTGGAGGCAATTCATTGCATCTTCTGAATTACCTAATCTAATTTGTGCACGTGATCATATGGTGTTATTGGAAAGTAAGTGGATTTTTACATGTTCATTTGAGTTCAATCATCAATTATGTTTGTTTTTATAGGAAGGTAGGGAATTCGATCCACAAAAGGATTTCATTTTTTTTGTTTTTATGGTGTTTAATTTATTAAGCTTATAGAAAACATGATCTCTTTATGGCTATACTTGTATTTACATGATATAAAATTGGTATATCAGTAGGATGTGGTGTGAAACATATGTAGTTCTCATCTTTTCTAAGAATTTCATTGTCTATCAGTTTGTTGAGGCTTGGAAATTCGCAGGCAACAACAGTAAGGGATTCTCCCCAGTCAACATTCCCAAATAGCCCGTTGACCATTTGGTGTAGGGAATCCATCCAGTTTGTGGTCTGGCTACCGTAGGTCAAGTAACAAAAACAAAGGTTTTACCGGTTGCGGCCCGGTCCACCGTGTATTTTTTTGTATTTTTTTGATTTAAGATATGAAATGCAAGTGCCTGTCTAACAATGCAGGATGATAAAGATGCAGGGAGCAGTCACAATGTGATGCACAGGTTCTTACCTCTTGTCTTAAGACTCACAGGCATCTAAATCAAATAAACAACAAGAATTAAAACTAACTACCTAACCTATCGCTAGCGATCTAGATTAATTCATGAGTAATGCAATACTGTTCAAGTGTTATGGCAAATCATAGATAGTTGTTCATAAAACCAAACATATAAACAGAAGTAAAAGTAAACATGACAAGATTGCTCATCAATGGTTAAAACATCCCATTACTCATAGTGGAAGAACACCATAAATATACTGAAGAATATTCAGACAAGAACATAGGTTCAAGAAATTAGAACACTGTTACAGCTAATGAGACACAACTGAAAATGAAATAGTTCACATTAAACATTACTCATTTAAGCGCATTTATCCATTCCACATAGCACTTTCTCCAACAGGTAAAATTTTCACTTTCTGGTTTGTAAAACGAAATAGTTCCTCTTACAAGCAAAAGGTTTACAAGTTTTCCAGGGAAAAATCCCCTTCTAAATCCTATATTTACAATATTTAAACTACACAGCAGGTCATTTGGGCTACCCCCAAATGTGTGACTTTCCAGTCCCTCCAACGTTTCAGATTCTTCTTCAGGCCGCTTTGTCTTCCCATTTTTATTTTCTGTGAACGTTCATCTTCTTATTAGTAACTGATAGATCTTTCTAGTCTGTGCCTTTGCCATCATTGATTTTGTCCTTTTCTTTAGTCCTAAGAGCCACAGTTTGACTTTTCCCAAAACTGCCTAGATGTGCCTTCGTGCTGCGTTTGCCTGAAAAATCCTTCAAGTCCACCTGCGAATAAACCAGAATGCATCATTCATTGGATTTGCATTACAAAACAAAGCAGCAAATTATACTACTAAAATGGCTAATCCACAAGAGAAGATTAGGTGCACCATTGTCATTTTACAAGTGCCAACCATACTACCTCGTCCTCCTACAGGCTTGTGATAACAATACCAACGGCGAAAGAGTAAAGGCTATAGGCATGTGACGGGAGGGCAGGAAAACTCAATCGAAAATCGGAAAGATAATGACATCAGATGCAAAATGACTTTCCTAGCCGCAATGGCGGAAGAAGACAAGATATAGCCATGCGATGCACATCAGATATCGGAGCGCTTTACACTTCCGAAGCTAAATGAATTTCCCAGCCACAACGACAGAAGAGAAAAGAGTTAGAGACATGCGACACGGGCGGGAAAAGCTTAATTGAAGATCGGACGGCTTTACACATTGGAAGCCAAAAGACTTTCCCAGCTGCAACAGCAGAAAAGAAATGACTACGGGCAAGCGATGAAACGGTCAACACGCATCGGCAGTCGGAGTTCTTCATACTTCGGGCGAAAAAGTGATTTGGGAGCCGCAACGGCGGAAAAGGAAATACTATGTCTTCCCCTCAAACAAGATTAACGCCCGATCAAACAGAAAAATAAGTGTTCAAAAATGTTAGAGAATCAGCAATGGTTAAAAACTCGCTTCACTTTCGAAATAGCGGCCTCAAAGGACAAAGATCATATTTATCATTTGCTAGCAAACCATCCCAAATCTGCGACCAACCACAAAATTCAATCACGGAAACTTTTTAAAACAAGCTAACAATCAATCTTCAAAGTCATCGAAAATAAAGCATGGACTCCAGCGATTAAAACAACTCTAAATCAAGAGGAGGGGACCAAAATTTAAGAAATTTGGGGAGAATGGTTGTAGCCGCAACAATTGGTGATTACCTAGTGAACCTAGATCTCTGGGTGATTATTCTTTGAGTGGCAGACTGTTTAATCAACAAATGCATCTATTAAATTCTTCCAACTATCTAGATTTCTCAAATGACAGAAGTGTGTACCTTTAATCATTGATAATAGTCCAATTTGGGGAAGTGGAAACCAAGATTTTCAAGTCCAAATAACTCTGTTGAGGTCAGAGGATGAGTTTCATTATTATTTTTGTTTTCAGGTAGCAGATAGCTTGGACACCATAGGGTTGTAGCATATGGTAAATAGAAATATTCGTTTGTTCCTCATTCCCATGCCACTTTAGCACTTTTTGTTCTTCTGGACTTTTGTCCCTTTTCATATTAGTCCTCCTGCATGCCTTTCTTACTGAATTTTTATTCAGGATCCTCTATCCCATAGTGTCCTTTTGTGTGAGTGGTGTACTTCATGTTTCATCTCACGGACGGAGAGGATCTTCCGGCAATTTAGTACTTATGATTCAGCATCGGCTTTGATGTATGATCCTTTCATAGGAGTTTTTTTACTCTTATTTGCCTTTTGGCATTCGTTTCTCGGCGTGGGATCATTTATATTTAACATACTATTCACCTTGCTCCTTCCCATGGGTCTTTTGCTGTCGCTCTTTAGAAAATTTTAAGTGTGACATGGATGGAACCTCAACATAGTATTCCAGACTCTTTGAATCTAGTTTATTTCACAGGGGTTAAGCAGGACTTCAATGCACACAAAGCTATTCGAGAAAACTATGAAACTGGAAGAAGTTCTTTCAGATAAACAACAACACACAGTCTGATGCCCAAAACGTTTATCAATCCAAAAAAAATTGGATGTTCCCCATGCAACCGCGGGTTCATTCCCCTTATTGAAATCAATAAAACTTAAACTCAAACAAACAGAAAAACATGACTCAAAAGACATCCAAACAGCTTATTTATATTTAGGACAGAAGAACTCAAAGACAATCAAGAAAAATAAGGCTTGAGAACCAAACCATTTACTGGTAAGTTCTCTTCCCACCCCTCCAGATCTTGCAACTTATAAGTAGAAGGGCCAAGCTTTGCCACAATCTGAAAAGGGCCTACCCACAACTGCTGGAATTTAGTATGCTTTTTTTTCTCATCATGGGGGTGATCCCATTTGAGGACTAAGTCTCCCACTTCAAAGTCTTTTGTTCCAACTTTATGTTTGTCAAACCACCTCTTGATTACCTCTTGCTATTGCTTGAAGCATTCTCTAGCTTTAGATCTAGCCTCTTCTGCTTTCAGAAGATTGCATATTCTCATCTGCAAAACTTCATCATCCGACCCCCTAGACTCTTGAGCCATTATGGAAGATGGGAGCATTATATTGGGGGGAAGAATGGCTTCTTTACCATACATAAGGGTATATGGTGACACTCCTATCGCCAACTTAGGGGTGACTCTATCAGCCCAAAGGGAGTTTGGTAGCGCTGAGTGCCAGCTCCTCTAGTTTTTTATCACAGTCTTCTTTAGAATTCTAATCAGATTTTTATTAGTGGATTTAGCCAGGCCATTTCCTTGTGGATAGTAATTAGTAGAATAATGCAATTTTACCCCTTTATCATGAGAAAATGCAATTAATTTAATTGATTAGAAGTACTTAGCATTATCAAAAACTAACAAAATTGGAACTCCAAACCTGGTCATGATATGATCTTGCAGGAAGCTGATGACCTCATCTTCATTTATCTTGCGCAGTAGGATAGCTTTGACCCAGCGAGTGAAATAATCAGTCGCAGTCAGAATGTATTTGTGTTGGAGGGAATAATTCAGTTTTATTTCTCCAATAATATCCAACCCCCATTGCTCGGATGGTTCTGCGATCATCACAGGATTTAGGGGTGCTGCTGCTTTAGGTTGTCTCCCACTACACCTTTGGCAAATATCACACTTCCTGACATGTGCGTGTGCATCTTTGAAGAGTGTAGGCCAATAGTAACCCGCCCTGAGGATTTTGTGGGCTGTAGTATCTCCTGAATAATGTCCCCCAATAGGCCCGTCATGCAAATATGTCATTACTTTCTTTGCTTCCTCTTTTTCTAAGCATCTCAGGAGAACTCCGTCATAATTTTTTCTAAATAACACTCCTTCAACAATCTGATAGGCAACTGATTTAAGACGCAGTGCTCTTCTTTTCTTAGAATTCCAATGTTCTGGTAACAATCTTGCTTGCAGGTAATGCACAAGGTCTCTATACCAAGACTCGGGAGCTGTAAACATAGGACATACATCCATTAAATTTAATTCAACCTCATCCTCCCAGGCGTGTTCTTCATTCTTCCCATTTTCAATCATCAGTTTGCACAACCCTTGTCCTTTAACTATAGAGGCTAGCTTGAATTCAAGGTCGTACTCTTGAAGGGTTGTTACCCAGTTGCCCCTTCTTTCTCCTAACTCCTTCTGAACCAGAAGGGACCTTACAGCCGGGTAGGGGACGATTACCTTGGTTCGATTTTTTAAAATATAAGGCCTAAATAGCTTCAACACTTTGAATACTGCATAAGCTTTCTTATCAATGGCTGGGTAATTTAGTTCGGCCCCTTGTAGACCAGTGCTCATGAAAGATATTGGGTATTCATCCCCCCCATCTTCCTTTTGGGTAAGCACAGCTGCGAGCGAATCATCGGATGCAAAGGTGTACAAAATAAAGTCTTTATCAAAATCTGGGCTTTTCAGGGAGGGTGTGTTTGCAACAGCGGTTTTAATTTTGCTGAATGCGTTCTTCTCACTCTCAATCCACTTGAACTGTGCATTTTGTTTCACCATCTGCTGTAACGGCTTGACAGTTTGAGCGAAATCAGGCACAAATCTTTGCACGAAGTTTATAGTTCCCATGAATGATTGCATTCCCTTTTTATTATGGGGCAAGGGGATTTGTTCAATGGCTTTAATCCTTTCTGGATCAATGGATATTCCTTGCTTTGAAACTATGTGACCCAGCAACTTGCCCTCTGTGACAGCGAACACGCACTTCTTAGGATTGAGTGAGATGCCATACTTTCGACAGCGTTCAAAAATCTGCCTTAAGTGAAAGGCATGCTCTTCTCTTTTCTTCGAGAATACTGTAATATCGTCAAGGTACACTACAGCACTATGACCAATGAACTCGCAGAAAGCTATGTCCATAGCCCTTTGAAATATTGCTCCAGCATTTATAAGCCCAAAGGGCATCCTTCTGTAGGAAAAAGTTCCCCATTTGGTTCTGAACGTGGTCTTCAATCTGTCTTCTTTGACTACTAATACTTGATTATAGCCAGAGAAACCGTCTAATAATGAAAACAGTTCAGAACCTGAGACCATTTGCAGCAATTGCTCCATGGGTGGCACGGGGTAGTTATCTTTATCTGAAGCTCAATTTAAGTTTCTGAAATCCACGCATAGTTTGATTTCTCTAGATTTCTTTCTCACTAGTACCAGATTTGATACCCACTCAGAGTGTCTTACCTTAAAAATGATTCTAGCATCCAATAATTTCTTCACTTCACTCTGAATTAGTGGTTCCAATTTCGGGTGCATTTTTCTTAGAGGTTGCTGATACGGCTTGACACCGGCTTTGATGGGGACAACATGCTTGATGATGCTGGTATCGTATGTTTTCAAATCTTCATATGTCCAGGAGAACACATCTTTATATTGTTTGAACAGACTGACGAATTTATCTCTTTCCGCTGGTGAACAACATTTGCCAAGATTCACAAATTTGGGATCCGGCTCAATCCCTAAATTTATCAACTCGAACTATAGAGACGAGCTGTGAGTCTTCACATTGGCCGGTCTTCTGAACTTTTCATTTAAATCGAACATTCTTTCTAGTGTTCTGACTCCTTTAGGGATAAAGTTATCATACTTCATCTCGGCCAGATGTTCTTCATCATCTATAATTGCTCCTCTAAATACTTCGTCATTTGTTAAACATTCTATAATCTGCTGGTCATCATCGAATACTCGTAGGTTGGTGATCATATCAGGTACTGAGGGCCTAAAAAGCAGTTCAACAGAGCATTGATTATTAGTAGGTACCAGCCTAGCAGCTGATGTGGCCAACAGATCAGCTGCTACATTTTTAAGTCTTGGGATTGAAATAATATTGAATGCATTAAAACATTTAAGTAGGTCCCATACCTCATTTTGGTAAGCCTTCAAGTGAGGAAAAACACAATGTATTTTATTCCGGATTTGTTTCACAATAATTTTAGAGTCTGCAAAAACTTTTAAATTACTTACCTTTAATTCAATCGCTTTCCTCAAGCCCTGCACTAGTGCTTCATACTCAGCTATATTATTAGTACATTCAAACTCTAATCTACAAGAAAGAAAATGTTTATTCTTCCCGGGGCAATCAGGAAACAGCCAGCCCTTGACCCCTCTAATGTCTTAGAGCCATCAAAAAACAAAGTCCAAAAATCACTAACTACTGAATGCGAATATATTCCTACTGCTAAGTCTACTATTTTACAGTCAATTTCATCAGCCTGTGAGAATGGAAGGAGATCAGGCTGAGTGTCTGATGTGTCGCTGGTCTCTTCTGCTTGGTAATTTCCAGGTTCCAACTCAATAAAATAGTTTCCCAAAATAGAATCCACAGGTTCATTCTTCTCTTCCAGTTGAGTAACGTTGTACTTCATGTGAGGCTCCCTCAAGATCTTAATCTGGTTTGGGCTCCCTTTATATGGCAGCCATAGATGTGACCAATCAGAGGCAAAATATCCATTCAATTTCGCTGACCAATCTCTGCTTAGAACAAGACCATAAGTGTCTCGTATATCGGCCACCACGATGTTGATGACTTGGCATACTTTATCATTTGATGACAGGTGGATCAAGACATCCTCGATCTCACCCATTACCTTTACATCCATTCTTTCCAACTGGACAACTCTCCACGTGGATGGCTTGGGCTACCCATTTATCCTCTTACAGACTGATATTGGCATGACATTGACCGACACCCCTGAGTCTACCAGGAAATTATGTACATTGTGTTTAAAAATTTCAAATGTGAGGAGGAAAGGTGGATGTCTACTCTTATACTTACCTCCAGCGCTGGTTTCTCCAATTTCTTCTTCTTCTTTACGTTGATTATCAATGGGCAGCTTCTCGTCTGAAGCTTCAAGTGCTTTCAAAAGTCTTTCCTTTTGCTGCGGCACTTTACACATTTCGAACAACGAAACGTTTGCCTTTACCTTCTTTAAATCCTCTACGACGTCATAATCCATCTGCTGTTCAATGGGATGAGGTTTATCAGCATTCATCTTATCTTCATTGGGCTTGGCCAACGTATCGTTCTGCTTAGGGTCTTGGCTGGTAATAGTGAATTCTGGAATTTTCTCGGCTGAGGATCTGTTTTGAAATCTCTTAACATTTCGCTGAAGCCTTTTAATCTTTAGCAATATAAGACTGTTGTCTTTAATCGGCCCTTGGCTCCTCATTGCTACGTTGATTTACTCTTCAGCATCAAATAAGGAAACAGAATTCCACAAAGCCATAGTTTCCTCTTCTTGCTCATTCATTGCAGTGGTACTTTCTTTTCTTTTCTCATCTGCCTCTTCTATTAATCTAGAATCCAACATCTGGTTCATGACCAACGTCATTGAATTTATCCATTGCAGACAATTCTTTTCAAAGTGGGGTTGTTGGTGGAAAGTGCAAAAATTTTCCATCCCTATCTCTATCAAATTCATAGATGTTGTATTGTGCGGAGGAGGTTGAGACTGATTATTGTCCTCTCTTTTCTTGTAGTAGGGCCTGTAGAATTTTTGTGTTTCCTTCTCTTTCTCCAAGTCTATGATTTTATTAGAAATCTTCTGCACCATTTTGGCCATATTTTCATAATCCGGCGATTTCTCCTCCTTAGGCTTAGTAAACAATAAGGCCTTCCTTCCCCCACCTTTCTCTCTTGACTGTTCGGGATAATCCTCAATACTTTCTCTTTCAGCCTCCACTACTTCTGCCTCTTCATAGGTTTCCGTCAAAGTAGGATTGGCCCTACCTTTGGCAAACATAGCCAAATCAGGGCCCAAAGCTGAGGTATAATATTCAATCAGTACCTTGTCTGAAGGTTTGTCAGAGTCCGAAAAATTCTTGAGGTATGTTGCAAATCTCTGAGTGAAACTGTGTACCTTCTCCTTTCTCTCTTTCTTCAAATCGCATAGTCCTTTCATGAGAGCTGCATGCGTCTTTTGAACTGCATATTTACTTCTAAAAATTATCTCGAAGATATCCCAATCAGGGATAGAGTTAGCAGGCAACCCAAAGTACCATGATGCTGCAGCTCCTTTAAGGGTATGTGGAAATAGTCTGCACACTACGTCTTCATATTCTCCAGCCCTTAACCCTTCTATTGCCACGTAAAAACTCTGCAGGTGGTCATCTACTAGCATCATTTCACTTGGATCGAATTTAGGCAACATCTTATCAAAGGCTTGAGGTAGGTCATGTAACGGAAGTGTCAAGTTTAAGGGTGATATGGTTCTCCATGCAGGGGGTGGATTTGGTGGATTGGGAGGAGGATTAGCATTCATGCCTACCATGAGTGCGACTGGAGAGTGAGGAGGTGAGCCAATAGGGGTGTGAGCAGGAGAACTGTGAGGGGTATCTGGGCCTTCTTGGTTTAAAGGTAGTACAACTTCCTTTAAGGCTGTTTCCACAAACTCTTCCCAATCCCCAACTAGCACTGAGTCTTCCAAAATAGGAGAATCTTTCCTTTTATATTCTCTCCTGGGAAACTCAGGGATGATTGGCAATCCTCTAATCTTTTTCACATATGCCCTAGTGTGTCTTCTTAAATCGTCAACAACCTCGTTATTCACAGAAAACAAATGTTCTCTACTTCTTTCTTCTGGAATTGGATTATGAATCCCACTGCTTTCAGAACTGTTACCAGTGGAAAATTCTCGAGAAAATGGGTTTCCGCGGCCAGCCATGCACCAGAGGTTCATTCCCTCCTTCTAGCGCCAAAACTGTTGAGGCCTGGAAATTCGTAGGCAGCAACAGTAAGGGATTCTCCCCAATCAACGTTCCCAACTATCCCGTTGACCATTTGGTGTAGGGAATCCATCCGGTTTGCGGTCCGGCTACTGTAGGTCAAGTAACAAAAACAAAGGTTTTACCGGTTGCGGCCCGGTCCACTATGTATTTTTTTTGTATTTTTTTATTTAAGATATGAAATGCAAGTGCCTATCTAACAATGTAGGATGATAAAGATGCAGGGAGCAATCACAATGTGATGTGCAGGTTCTTACCTCTC
>LPNX011209522.1:4748-21860 GCA_001517045.1 Pseudotsuga menziesii | reverse complement strand
CTCAACAAAGACAAAGTAGTAACATTTTTAGAGTGTGGGCTTTCACAGTTTGTCATCATTATGAATGATTTTCTGGATTAAGTTGTTAGTGATTTTTTCAAACCAACATTTCAAGTGGGCACTCCATGCATGATCGTCGGGGGGGACAATGTAAAAATAATTATGGTTTGAAAAGCTTTCACATAGCTTAATCCCGAAAATCAATAGGCAAGTATTAACATTTAATTTCAATACTACATAAGTTAATAATAGTCACAACACAATATTAATATGTTGTTAAATAACTTTATATTATGTAAGAAATTTCTTACACAAATTATTAATAATTCACTAGTCAAATATTGGTGACTTTTGTTTTAATACTTAAATATAAATATTAATGATAATCAAAGTATATCATTAAATACATTTATAGGTAAAATTTCTCGCATAAATATGTTATTCATAAAATCAACATTAATTAAGTTAGTTTTTAATACACCACCACCACCACCAACAATAATAATAAATTATGTCTCTATTCTATTTCATAACTTATTTTAATCATTACTAAGATAAAACCTATTTTACTCTAAGTCATAAAAATATTTTCTCTTGTCCTCTATCAAGTGGTGTCATCTTCCAAAAATAAAACATCATACTCAAAAACGATTTCAACCTAGACACATTAGTTAACATAATTTTAATTAAATGAAATTCCAAGATAATAATAGCAACACACATTGATTATTAATGTCATTAAATAACTTTAATAATAATATGTAAAAAAATCTTCTGTAATCTATTTTTCATGATAGAACCATTGATCAGCTTAACTTTTATTAGAAAATATAAATTATATTTCTATTCTAATGCATAATTGTTTTTTATCGTTAAAATAATAAACTTAAACTTAGCATAGTAACACTTAATATATAATAGTTTTTCTTGTCACTTATAAAATGTTGCCAACCTTCTAATATATTACAACATGATAATCAACACATGCAATATTGCTTGCTATGTCGAGAATTAAAATTGTTATAGTAACAAACACATTTATATTATGTCATTAAATAGTTATTAAATAGGTCATTCTAAAATATTTCCAACCTTCTACTAGTATAGGAACTCAACACCAACAATGTACTAGTTACCATATTAAATTACAATTCAATTGCTTAATCATAGTAACATATACACTATTAATGTCATTACATAAACTTAATCGACTTACCATTTGATACAAACTATAGATAATATTAATGGAAATTATGTAAGGAATCAAAGTTTAAGAATTTCATCATTTTGAAAGAATCAAAGTCTAAGATTTTCATCATTTTGATTTGTCATAGAGGATTAGAAAGGTGTAATTTAGGTGTTAACACAATCCCTCTCCCCTCATGTTGTAAAGGGTGCTAGCTCAATGGAAGAGCACCTGCATTACAAGCAGGACGATGGTGGTTCGATTCCTCCGTGCCCTAACATAAATTAATAGATGATTTAAAATCTAACGATAATATAAATATTGTAAGATATCTATATTTTTAATATAAATATGCTCTTTTCAATTAAACACATTGTTCAAATACTTCATAAATAAATAATGAACACTTGCAATAATTAATTCAATTGGTTTTCCCCCTTTCCTATTGTATATGAAAAAAGTCAAACTGTATTGCACTAATGCTTTTCTAGTTCATAATTGATTTTGATTGTTAAAATAATTAATATTAATAAACAAGAGATGATTTACTATTGTCCGATATGAAATATGTGTTATAAGGAGAATTCCAATTTTACTTTAAGCATTTAATTTTACCATTTATTATTGTCGATGATTGGTAGGTCTAGGGTTTAACTTTTTTTCCTTTTTAAATTTTATGCTTTGAATATTTGCATATGGCTTTCTAAATGATTGGTTTCATACAAAACTGACAAGATTTGAGCAGGAGGATTGGTTATGTTTTAGAACTTTCCTTTTTTGGTTTGAGGAACATGTTTGGATAGAAAAACATTCTCAACCAATCGGACCAATTAGTATTTCTAGAACAAGTTCGATTTCGATATGACCAGTTTATTTGATGGCACTTGCATATTAAGGTGAGAGGTTGAATCAGTCTTCATTTTTCTACTACAATATAATATTAAATATATGTGGCGGGATCCTCTTCCAATACACACGTTTTCAAATAATGGCCTAGAGGAAACTTCTAATGGACAATTCCAACACTATTTGGGTGTCTACAATCTAATATTATTTCGTTAGAAAGCCAACCTACTCTACAAAGTTTGTCTACTTCAAAATGCTTCAAAATGGCTTGCAAACAACTTGTAACTCTAACATTAAGGTGCCTTCTCTGTTCGTTGTTCAAATTCCTAAAGTAGTCTGAGACTTAGTGTATTAATGGTTCTCTAACAACACTTTTTCTACTTTTAAGATAATCTCCTTGCATTTATTTCTCTTATTTATTGTGTGTATGAGAGTTTCTCTTATCTTCCCTCCATAAATTGCAATTAGGATTTTATTGATAGCCTGGGTTTTCCATCTTTTATTACACCTTGTCATGTTTTACCTATATTAGCTATTAAGGGATAGTAAATTATGTCATATAACCACCCATACATGTCATGTTGTACATCAATTATCTAAATGCCAACTTTCGTTTTAACTCCAACAATTTATTATGATCCCTCATACAAAGGAAAAATAAAAAACCAATGATTGTTCCACATTAATCTGTGCATAGAGATGTGTGTATTGTTTTCCATGTTAATGATTTGTTCCAGTTTTAAGTGTTGGAGAAAACTCTGTTGGAAACAACAATTATGAACATCTTGCACAATTAAACTCTCAAATTGAAACTGCACAAGAAACACATAATCTTGCACTTCAATGGTTTAAAAGAAAACGACTACAGGATGGGGAGGGAAAATCTAAATCGATATAAGCTATAATTTCTTGTGAGAATTCTGAAAGCCTCTCATAATATATAGAGAAATGCTGGTGAAAGTTTGAGTTATATATTAACTATGGGAGAGACATTTGTACTGAATGACATTGAATACTGCACAATCTCTCTTAAAGCTAGAAGCCAATATTAAAAGAATTGGAATTTTTTATACATATTCCATTGCTTATACACTTACTTCATAATGTTACATAGCTCCCAAGGGGTGGAAACAAAATGAGAATTCGTTGGAGTACAAATGTATCGTATTTTCATTGGTTAGTGTCTTAACCGAAAGAATTGAGAGTATGTAAGAGGAATCAACCTGGAAGGATTGTAGGAGATATTGTAGGTGTTGATCATAGATTTGTTATCATTTTTGTCAGTTAAATTACTCATTTAAACATATGTTTTATTATCTTTTCGCATATTTTATGTCACATAGATCACTATTCAACCTAGGTATCTATAAATTTAAGGTTTATTTAAAATCCATTTATTATTATCATTTTATGATTTTATTGATTAAAATTGACATTATTGAAGTGCATTTGATACATTAATTGATTTGTATATTTTTCTGCAGGTTATATATATCTTTTTGGATGAATTAACAACAAGCACGCATTTAGCTTGCCATGCATACAACACGTCCAGCTCGTCATACAGCTCGTTGCGCGATATTCGTTGGCAGGTTTCCAGGCATTTAAATATTGTTACTGCAAACCATAGTCCTTAAGAGCACCAGAAAACAAACATTGCATTCGTCCTAGATCTACACCCACATATCTAGCTCATGGTCCAACTCGCTGTTCAGCTTTTTGTCCAGATCCTTAACCAGACCGCGTGTTGTTGATAACCGATTTCAGGCATTAAAACGTGGAACAACCTACAAACTATTTACTGTCCACGCGTTCATATGATGGAGAAGCTCGCTTCTAGATGATCCACTAGCTTGCAGCCTCCTTCGTTGAAACCTCACCAATAATCTATGCATTGGGTTGATGCATTTAACCTTCATTATAGAGTATTCACTGTGCTCTCCTCTATCCTACACCTGTCCACCTGCTACACTAAATAAGGAGCCGTGCACCACATCTGAGAACCATTTGCAATGGAGAGGGAGCCTGTGCGTTACATCATCCAATGAAGAGAGCCAACGCATGCTAAAGAAGGAAGATCCAGTGCGTTGGAGTTAGAATAGTTAAACGCCTTTATGGATTGACTAAATTTAGAGAGCAGTCGACCACTAAAGGGTCGAATTTCTCATCCCTATAAATGCTGTATATAAACACCTCCTTGTGCAGAGTTAGGGAGTTGATCATTTCATTTGTTAGAGAGTTGTTTTTGGAGAAGAATTATGTATTTATGTTCCATCGTTTGAATAAAGAGTTCTATGATTTGATGTTTATGATTGTGTTCGAGTAAGCATTAGCCAAGCATCACCCCTGATTGTTGAGAGGGCCCCTCATCAACCAGAGGTTTATTTTCTTTTCTTGTTTATTTATTTCATCTTTTCTGATGTAGTTAGTTTAAATTCTAGTTTGTTGTATTATTTCATTTTCCTGTAATGCAATTTTATTTCTGAAGATTAAATAGTTAACTATGTGCATAGTTTGCTTTCAAATTTACTTTCAGTCATTTTATTTCTAGTTTACTGTTCAGTTTATTTACAAGAAATAAAATAGATTGCTTTTATCAAGTTAAATAGGTTCATTTTTGTTTATTTCCTTTTTGTTATGAGTTATGCAATTTAAATTCAAGTTTATTTCTTAATGATTTCTTTATGTTCATGAATTTGTTTAAGTTCATTTCATTGTTAAATTTGATTAATAAATAGGTTTGTTTATTGCCTTTATGCATTAGATTTACATTTGCATGAATTCAGCTGAAGATTAGATCATTTAGGTTAATTTATGTCATTTTAACTATGCATAATGTCATTCGTATAGCCTGTTTAAACTGTCATTCAGTCACCCCTTTCATACCTACAGTTCAGTCTGTCATTCAGCCCATAGTTTCATTTTTAGTGTTTTTAATGTTTTTTGAGATTGTTTTCAGTTCTGTTTCTTTAATGTTTGAAGTATTCTTTGATTGAGATAGTTAGATGATAGTTCTATTTCATATTAAAGTTTAAATTGAATTGTTATAGGTTATTTATTAAAAGTTACCTTACTTCTTTTCACCTTGAATATGTGTTAAGCTATTTTATGTTTTGTTTCTTGAATTTGTTTCTGATTTCTTTTTACTGATGTATTGTTTCGTGTTCATGCCTTTGGATTGATTTATCCATTTGCATGTAAAATTCAGTAATGTATGTGTTACCCTTAGTATGTTTTCAGGTTATTCCTTTTTCATTGTGTGATTATTGAAAGAGACTTGTAGGATAGAATTCAAAGATATTCCTATTAAGTTTTCTACTTATTTCTTTTTATTTAGTTTCCTTTATTAAGTTTTCTACTTGTTTCTTTTTATTTAATTTTCTTTATTAAGTTTTTGACTTTCTTATTTTATTATGTTTTCTACTTGCTTATTAGTTCGTCTTCCTTGCATCTTAGTTTCCTATTTGAAAAGTTAGTTGTTGATAATATCATTTTCAGTTTAAAGTTATTTACTTATAAAATAAATTGTCAATTATTTAGTTTAATATTTTGTTCCGGTTTAATTACCTTAATAATTGAATTCTTAGGAGTTTGACTCGGTTTTTAATTTTGAAATATATTTTGATCTTTTGTTTGTTAGAATATTTCCATGACACCATAGGAACTAGGGATGATTTTAAGGAACCATACTTATTTAAAAGTGTATAAATGTTGGCGAATATTACCAATTCTTAAAATGCCAACTATAAAATGATTGGAGATATTTTTCAAAAAATATTTTAACTTCCAAGGATTTTATATCGTTTATATAATAATTTGGTGATTTTTAGGGGGAAAAAATTTTGCCCCTTCAAAATTGGGCGAAACAAGGCTTCAAAAAATGCAAAATGGCGAATCTTTTTTGGGAGACATTAGAGGAATTTTAGGGTCTAAAATGGGCCTCCTAAGGAAAATAATAAAATAATAGTTAAAATAATAAAATAATAGTTAAATTAATAAAATAATATTGATTAATTTTGGAGGAAGAAAGAAAAAAACTACTTTTTGTGTTCGTATTTTCGACATATCTCCTTGTGTTTTTACTCAAATTTTGATCGGGAGAGCTCGTGGGATGTGGAATTTGATTCCGCATCCAACGAGTACTCACACTGCATACTTTTGATGGACCCCACTACCCCAAAAACAAGAAATACCTAAAAAAATGTGATGATGATATCATCATCACGTTTTTTCAGGTATTTCTTGTTTTTGGGGTAGATGGGTCCATTAAAAGTATGCAGAGTGGGTACTCGTTGGATGCGGAATCAAATTCCGCATCCAACGAGCTCTCCCAATCGAAATTTGAGTAAAAACACAAGGAGATATGTCGAAAATACGAACAAAAAAAGTAGTTTTTTTTAATGACAAATATGTCAATTCAACCATTATGGTTGACTTATTTTATTGAAATTCTATTGGTTCTTGAATTCCAACTCACAAGAACTTATTTTGGCACATTTTCTTATAAGGCCCATTTTAGACCCCAAATTTCCTCTAATGAAAACATGGAAAAATAGCCCACTCGGCTAAGATTTGCCCCTAAAATTATCCCTGATAGGAACCCCTCTACCTTCACATATATTTTGTGTCAACTCTAAGCCTACCAACCCCAGTTGATAATTAAATATTAGGTGAATTCATCTAGACGTTATAACACCCAACATTTTGGTGCCGTTGCCGGAGATTTGTTCTGTAAGGTAGAGTAGAATTCTTTATGAAGTTTAGTAATAGGCTGGTGGTAGGGGAGCAGTAACACGAGATGTAAGAACCTGCGCATCTGTTATAACATGCACCCCCAAATCCAACAACAATAGTAGCATAGGTTTTCTTTAGTTTAAAGTTTTTCATGAGCATAATTAGAGATCCCCAGGGTAGATTTGTTAAGACAGGAAAACTTATTGAAATTCCTACTAAATTTTCCAAGGGAGGTAATACCCCAACCACTAACTCAACAGAAAGCTATCGAAATATGCCTATAGGAAGTAGTTCTACCCTTAAACCTAAGGAGACTCTCTCAGGAGATGTTACCGGGGAAGCCTTAGAATGAGAAGGAACCTTGGTAGGAGGTCCTAAGGACCTCATTCCTGAGGAAGTTCAAGAGGATCAGCCACTAGGAACCTTTAACCCTCCACTAGTATTGAATCCAAATAATACAACCTTTTCACTAGTAGGAGATCTGAATTTCATTGACTTTATTGATCCTGCCCAGGTAAAATCTCTCTTTGGAACCTCCATAGATCTAGTCATATCAAAAATTGAAACTTCCACAGTAGAACCTACTATCCCTCTAGGATTCAATAATAACATGGTTGATAAGAGGAAGATCTCTCTCGAAAAAGGACGTTGGGACGCCCCATTGTCACCTCGAAAGGAGCCTCCTAGGTATATTTACGTTAAGAATCCAGCTTATATAGAGAGGTGAGGAAAAAATGAAGATCCAGCTTAGATCCTACGAATATCAAAGTAAATGTTGGATTTCTCTCTCCCAAAACTCAGAAAAAGGTAAGAAGCTTTCTTGGTCATGTAGGCTATTACCGCCTCTTTATTGAAAATTTCGCTAAAATAGTTGCACCAATGTTTAAATTACTTACAAAGGACATATAATTCCAGTGGACAGAATCTTGTCAAAATGATTTTATAATTCTAAAAGCTAAACTATCCGTGGCACCAATACTCAGGGGTCCTGATTGGTCCCTCCCGTTTCATATATCCACCGATGCCTCTAATACGTCCATAGGAGGATTCATTGGCCAAAAGGAGGGACAAGCACCTTATGCCATTTATTTTATTAGTAATAATTTGACTCTTGCCGAACTTAATTACATTGTTACTGAAAAAGAATTTTTGGCAGTAGTTTATTCTATTAATAAATTTCACCATTACATTATAGTTTATGAAGTTTTTGTGCATACTGATCACTCTGCCATTATATTTATAATTAATAAACCAATTACCAATGGTAGAGTGGTCGGGTGGCTTCTTCTATTGCAATAATTTAACATTACCGTGATTGATCGGCCTGGTAAAGAAATCTAGTAGTAGATTTCCTTTCCCGTATTCAACATGAAGACGGTACTAAACCAATTGAAAACACTTTTCTTGACAAACATCTATTTGCTGTGTCTGTTCAGACCCCTTGGTTTGCAGATATTGCCAATTATTTAGCAACTGGGAAAATACCAAACAATTTGTCCTCACATGAGAAGCGTCGTATTATAGTTCAGAGTTCCAATTATTCTTGGGTTGATAACGATATCTTTTGCATTGGTCCAAATATTATTATTCGACGATGCATACGAGAGGATGAAATGACAGACATCCTCCATGCATGCCATAATGGACCATGTGGAGGACATTTTTCTGATAAGAGGATAGCATACAAAGTCTTACATTTTGGTTATTATTGGCCAAACATTTTTAAGGATGCTGCCAAATATGTTAAAGGATGTGATAGTTGCCAAAGAATGGGTAGACCTACATCATCTAATCAGATGCCCCTACAACCCCAAGTCACGATTGAACCCTTTGAGAAATGGGCTCTCTATTTTGTAGGACCAATTTCTCCCATGTCTCGTAAAATGAAATATATCCTAGTTTGCATGGACTATGCCACCAAATAGGTAGAAGCTAAAGCTTTGTTTAGGGCCATGGAGAAATCGGTGATAGAATTCATATATGAAGAAATATTCACCCGTTTTGGTGTACCTAGAAAAATTGTTACAGATCAAGGTACTCAATTTACTTCTAAATTAATGAAAGAACTTACTACAAAATATGGCATCCGACATTGCAAATATTCACCTTATCACGCTCAGGCTAATGGTCAGGTAGAATCTATTAATAAAGTATTAAAAGCCATTTTAACCAAAACCATTCACTTACATCATAAGGATTGGGAAGATAGACTCCTAGAGGATTTATGGGCCTATAGGATAACATGGAGAAACACTACCGGACATACCCCCTATGAGTTAGTGTATGGAAAACAAGTCCTTTTACCTATTGAATTTCAAGTTAAAACCTTTTGTATGGAAGCACAATTAGGCATGAATTTGGATGAAGCACAGAAACAACGAATATTGCAGATTAATGAGCTAGATGAGATTAGACAAGATGCACTCCAAAGAACCATGCTAATACATAATCAACGAAAGACATGGCATGATAAATTTATTATGCAAAATCAATTTAATACTGGAGATTGGGCACTACTATTCGACTCATGGTTTAAAAATTTCAAAGGAAAGTTAACTACCTGTTGGATGGGCCCATATGAAGTAGTTACATATTTTGACAATGGGTCAGTAAAAATTAAGACAATTGATGGCTCACAAATTTACTTTGTAGTAAATGGACATGGACTCAGACTTTATCACCAACCGACATCTAAACAGGATTTTATACATAATGTTTTGCAGTAGAATGAAATGGAATTAGTCAAAGGGGAAGCTATTCCTCCTCCTCCCGATCCTTAAAAAGAATTTTTGGTTATCATCATTTGTATATATGTAAATATGTGCGTTCATTAAATAAATAAGAGTCATTTCTAATTGATTGTTTACAAGGGACTGTTTTTCTTTTTTATTATATATGTCTTCATCAATAAATTGAATCATCGAACAAGTGGTTTTGCAGCTTGATTACAAGTATTCTATTTCTATAAGCACCTCATGGAGTATTACTTGGAAAAGGGAAGTATGTTAAAACACTCACCAGGTATCTTAACCTTTCTTGGGGTACTTTTGAAATTTGTAGCTTATAGTGAAAATTAAAAAATTACAATCCTTTGTATATCATTCTTAACCAGATCTTCTATGATTCATATGGTTTTTGGTATTTTGATTCAGGCACGTATATTTCTGATTTTCTCTTTTGAATAGTTGCTTGACAAACCTACCTTCATTATCATGTTTTTCACACTCTCATCTTACACATATGGATTACTAGTTCATCCTATGCTTGTTATCAAAACTTGTCTCTCATGTATTTTGGTGATAACTTGAGTGTAAGTGGAATTTTTGTTTGTGGGGAACATTAGTTTTATTTTATGAAGAAGAAGGATTGTAAGGTTAAATAACAACTTTAAGTTATTATCTTTTGACATGATCTATGGTTAAGGCCATTATAAAATTACTTATAAGTTTATTTTACAAGAAGAAGAAAAATTGAATTATGTGTTTAGCAGGACTTAACACGCTCTAGTACCAATTGGCTTCCATTTATTTAATATCATTATACAAGGAAAACCCGGCGGGGTACTGAATAGGCCTGCTGGCAGCGGGTCAATGCTAAGTAAAAACTTAAAACACGGAAGCTTGATAAATGCAAGTAAACCCACCGGGGTATTGAACAGGCTCGCTGGCAATGAGACTATGCTTACATGGTACCAAGGTAAATCCGCGGGGTACTGAACATGCCTACTGGAAGCGGGGAAATACCTAGTAAAATAGATCTAGTTAATGCACTACTATGCACATAGTTCGTAAAACAATGATAATATAAAGATTTTTTTATAATTTATGAATAAACATGTCACGACCAATTGTTTAACATGTTATTTGAGGATGGTTGTAAGTTGGGATTTTCCCTGGCCATCTAATTCAACAAATACCTAGCATGTCATTATCCTAGAAATGGGACCCATAGCTGTAAATCTCACATACTCCGGAGAAAATTTAAATATTTTGTGATGACCAGATATCCTTAAAATAAGGCATAGATGACTAGCTTTTCCTGTGGCATTCTTTTGGTTATATTATTATCATTCAAGTGGTCTTTCTAAGCACTATTATATTTTTTCATGAATATACATATCTGAATCATTTCCATTTACCCATTAGTTTTTCTTTTTCTTACAAACTAATAAAAAAAATGATATAACTCTTTAATTTTTATTTTCTCGAACAATCAATTATTCTCTCTTCTATGGCTTGAGGACATGCCATATCTTTTGTTTGGGGGAAAGGATTGGGAAAAAATAGACTATTTTTATTTTTCATTATTTATGATAAATCTATTTATCTCTGACAAATGATAAGTGTTTTCAGGATAATATAAGCAGTGGAACTTGGTTATAGAATGAAGCATATTTTTACAGCAAAATCAATATGAAGAACTATATCAAGGATCGAATGAAGGTCCAAATGAAAGAACAAATGACGATCTGAATAAAACATTGTAATATCATAGCACTTATAATTAAAATTTGCTAACCAAATTTTGTTTTTTTGGCAAATAATTTTTTTACCTTCATGTGGATGTTTAGAAAATTTTCTTATCATTTCATTCTTGAAAACCTTATTCTCTTACCCAATCGTGCATGTAAACTATCAAATGACCAATTTTATTGTTAATCAATCTTATTATAAATGCGATTTATGACTTCATGTCATATGTTCAACATGTCCAAAGTTTTAATTTGGACATGGTTGAATTAATTTTAACCCTTATGAACTTACTCATTTATATATATGCCCGTTGCTAGCTCACGTCTCAGAAAGGACTATGACAGTGTGATCTGTTATCTTTCTTTTTGTTCAATGGGACCTGGCATTTCTCTGGTTTGGGGGAATGTTAATCCTAGATTTGTTATTATTTTTAGCAGTTAAAATACTCATTTAAACATATGTTTCATTATATTTTTGCATATTTTATGTCACGCAGATCACTATTCAGCCCAGGTATGTATGAATTTAAGGTTTATATAAAATCCATTTATTATTATCATTTTATGATTTTATTGATTAAAATTGACATTATTGAAGCGAATTTGATATATTAATTGATTTGTATATTTTTTTGCAGGTTATATAATCTTTTTGGATGAATTAACAAAAACACATTCAGCTTGTATTGCACACAACACGTCCAGCTCATCATCCAACTCGCTACGCGATATTGGTTGGTAGGTTTCCAGGCATTTAAATATTGTTACCACAGACCATAGTCCTTAAGTGCACCAGCAAAAAGACATCGCATTCATCCTAGATCTGCACCCGCATATCCAGCTCACGGTCCAACCTGTTGTTCAACTTTTTGTCTAGATCGTTAACCAGACTACGCGTTGTTGAGAACTGATTCCAGGCATTAAAACATGAAACAACCTGCAAACTATTTACTATCCATGCGTTTGGATGATGGAGAAGATTGCTTCTAGATGATCTGCCAGCCTACAGCCTCCTTTGTTGACACCTCACCAACAGTCCACGCATTTGGTTGATGCATTTAACCTGCGTTCTAGAAGAGTTTCCGTGCGCTCTCCTCTATCCAACACCATTCCACCTGCTGCGCTAAACAAGGAGTTGTGCACCACATCTAAGAACCACTTTCAATGGAGAGGGAGCCTATGCGTTACACGATCCAATGAAGAGAGATGACACGTGCTGAAGAAGGAAGATATTGTGCATTGGAGTTAGAGTAGTTAAACACCTTTATGGATTGACTAAATTTAGAGAGCAGTCGAACACTAAAGGGTCGACTTGCTCATCCCTATAAATGTTGTATATAAACACCTCCTTGTCCAGAGTTAGGGAGTTGATCATTTCATTTGTTAGACAGACGTTTTTTGCAGAAGAATTCTATATTTATGTTCCATCATTTGAATAAAGAGCTGTATGCTTTGGTGTTTTATATTGCATTTGAGTAAGCATTATCCAGGCATCACCCTTGATTGCTAAGAGGGACCCTCATCAACTAGAGGTTTCTTTTCTTTTCTTATTTATTTCTTTCATCTTTTATGTTGTAGTTAGTTTAAATTCCAGTTTGTTTTAATATTTCATTTTCCTGTAATGTAATTTTATTTCTGAAGATTAAATAGTTAACTGCGCGCATAGTTTTCTTTCAAATTTACTTTCAGTCATTTTATTTCCAGTTTACTGTTCAGTTTATTTAGAAGAAATAGAGAGATTTCTTTTATCAAGTTAAATAGGTTCAATTTTGTTTATTTCCTTTCTGTTATGAGTTATGCAATTTAAATTCTAGTTTATTTCTTAATGATTTCTTTATGTTCATGAATTTGTTTAAGCTCATTTCATTGTTAAATTTGATTAATAAATATGTTTGTTTATTGCCTTTATGCATTAGATTTACATCTGCACGAATTCAGCTGAAGATTAGATCATTTAGGTTAATTTTTGTCATTTTAACTGTGCAGACTGTCATTCGGACAGCCTGTTTAAACTGTCATTCAGTCACCCCTTTCAGACCTATAGTTCAGTATGTCATTCAACCCATGGTTTTGTTTTTAGTGTTTTTAATGTGCTTTGAGATTGTTTTCAGTTCTGTTTCTTTAATGTTTGAAGTATTCTTTGATTGAGATAGTTAGATGATAGTTCTATTTAATATTAAAGTTGAAATTGAATTGTTTTAGGTTATTTATTAAAAGTTACCTTACTTCTTTTCACCTTGAATATGTGTTGAGATATTTTATGTTTTGTTTCTTAAATTTGTTTCTGATTTCTTTTTACCGATGTATTGTTTCGTGTTCATGCCTTTGGATTGATTTATCCGCTTGCATGTAAAATTTAGTATTGTATGTGTTACCCTTAGTATGTTTTCAATTTATTCCTTTTTCATTGTGTGATTACTGAAAGAGACTTGTAGGACATAATTCAAAGATATTCCTATTAAGTTTTCTACTTGTTTCTTTTTATTTAGTTTTCTTTATTAAGTTTTCTACTTGTTTCTTTTTATTTAATTTTCTTTATTAAGTTTTCTACTTGCTTATTTTATTAAGTTTTCTATTTACTTATTAGCTAGGTCTTCCTTGCATCTTAGTTTCATGTTTGAAAATTTAGTTGTTGATAGTATCATTTTCAGTTTAAAGTTATTTACTTATAAAATAAATTGTCAATTATTTAGTTGAATATTTTGTTCTGGTTTAATTACCTTAATAATTGAATTCTTAGGAGTTTGACTCGGTTTTTCATTTTGAAAGATATTTCGATCTTTTGTTTGTTAGAATATTTCCAGGACACCATAGGAATCCCTCTACCTTCACATATATTTTGTGTCAACTATAATCCTACCAACCCCGGGCGATAATTAAATATTAGGTGAATTAATCTAGATGTTATAACACCCAACAGTGTCAGATTTTTATCATTCAAGCTAGCATTATCTTAGGATCTTAACTGAGAGAATAACATGCACAACAATAAACACAAGAGATAAGAGACAAAGAATTCTCCTCGGGGAAACCATAAAGGAGAAAACCCCGCAACTTCCTCAGAAATAGAACGAGCACCAATGGCAGTAGTAAAACCTGAAAACATAAAGATGATCTCCACAGCTTCTCTCTCTCTCTCTCACTTGAGAGAGCTACTTTTCTCTCACTCATGTGCCCCAATGAGTGAGTGTGTGTATGATAAATAGAGAGGCTCACTCTCTATTTATATTTTTTCGTTCAATTAATTTCCACTTTAACATGTCGGCCCCACTTAATAATTACTTACTAGAGCCGACATCTCTAGGAGAGTATAATTACCCTAGTGCCCCATAACTGTGGGGACTTTTCCCTCCAATAAAAAAGAAGGTTTAACCTTGACACAAACGTGGGGACTATTGCCATGACTTACAATGGAGGGTTAAACTCAATGACTTTACATGACTTGTTTACATTATTGAATCTCTCGATCGAAACATCGAGGCATGACATGAATCAATTACATTATAGATACTTCCCGAAATAAACATCAGGGTACAATACATAAGATATACAAGTGAATACATTCCAAAGTTGCAAATACATCAACACTCCCTCTCAACTAGGAAGGTATTCTCTCGACACAATTTATTAGCATAAGTCTTCTTCTCTGTATCATCTAGATCATCATCAAGTCATATTTGTCTTCAAGTCATTTTCATCTTCAAGTCATCTTCATCATCAAGTCATCTTCATTATCAAGTCATCTTCATCAAGTTTGGATCATCACTGGATCATCACTTGATTTGGATCATCACTGCTGGATCATCATCAAGTATGGATCATCACTTGATCTGGATCGTCACTACTAGATCATCATCAAGTCTGGATCATCACTTGATCTATATTATCATCAAAGATGGATCATCACTGAATCACCATCATCATTATTTCTTCTGCTATCTCAATCAAATGGTGTTATCTCTTCATTCTTCTTGTCATAGGAAGTTCTACAGAGCCAGCCCTTTTTCATGCTGGTTGTAGGCCTAACCTTCATGTAGGTCTTCTTTAGCGCTTATATCTAAGCCTAAGTCAGAATGGCCCGCCCAACACTTACATCTGACCTCATCTTGTTAGAAAGGCATGCCCATCACTCACATCTGACCTCATCTTGTCAGAAAGGCACAACACTCACATATGACCATGTGTAAACACATCGTGCTAGAATGGCTTAGCACTTATATCTGACCATGTGTGAACACACCGCATTGGAATGGATCTGCACTTACATCCAACCATGTGCAAACACACCGCATCAAAAGGGATTTGCACTTACATCCGACCATGTGCGAACACACTGCATCGAAAGGGCACTGCACTTACATCTGACCATGTGTAAACACATCGCGCAAGAATGGATCTCAGTCCTAGACTGAGGATTCCTGGTAACTAACCAAGTGCCTCCATTCTCCCATAGAATGGTATCTCAGCACCAAGCTGAGTATTCATGGTAATTGACCAGGTGCCTCCATTCCAAGAATGACATTCAACACTTATATCTGATCATGTAGGAACCAATCCTACAGTCACATCAAAATGGCTCAACACTCACATTTGACATGGAAGGAACCAAATCCTCTCACCATGACAGAATGGCTTAGCCTTACATTTGAACATGGAAGGAACCTAATCCTCTCACCATGTCAGAATGTCTCACAGACTCATCACTTCCCCTTGGAGGGAACCTTGATCTCGAGAACACCAAGATTCTCCCTGAAGTACTCAAACTTCACTTTAGCCATTTCTAGCATAGAATCACATCAGGGTTGATTACATTCAAGGATAACCTGTGATCTTTTCCAGGACCGATTACATTTTAGGACAACCTACATGAATGATTACGTCTGAGCAACCTACGAGCTTTGCCAAGATTTATGCTCAGACAACCTGTCTCACCGACTATGATAGAAATCCCTCTTTCAAGAGATATTGATCTATATCACATACTGGAGCTTCATTACTCCTGTCTCCCAAATAGCAAGTGGCAACATCTTTTGCCTCATCTGTACTCAGCGCCATGCAGGACTCCATCCTACCAAACCAAGAGATCACACTTGATCCCATACTGAAGTAGCACCTCGAAGTGCTCTTCCTATCAATGGCACTACCTGAGCAATACGAATCCACAAAACCCTCTAGGTTAATCTTCTGATTCACCTCATACTTGAGCCCATAATCAACTGTACCCCTCAGGTACCTCATAATATGCTTTGTAGAAATCAAGCGAACATGTCTCAGATCTGTCAGGAACTGGCTCAAGGTTTTCACAACAAAGCAAATATCTGGTCTCGTGTTCATCAAGTATATCAAGGAATAAATCATCTAACGATACATCATGGCATCAACCGACTCTGATGAAGCAACACGCAATATCTTCAGGTTCGAGGCCATAGGTGTGGTCATGGCCTTGTGTTAACACCCAAAAATGGTTAACTACCTCATCTACCCCATTTCATGGCTCATTTGTCCATTTGCCTACCATATTTCACTGAAAATCCCACTAAAAAACCTCCAAAAGGCCATAAAACCATCTAAAAAGGTTCCAAAAGGCCCAAAATGCCTCCAAAAGGCCAAAAAACCCCTTTTTCCTCCAAAAATAACCAAAATTCCTCTAAAAATAGCAAAAATCCCCAAAAGGGAAGAAAATGATAAAAATAATGAGGAAAAAGGAGGAAAACCCTAAAACAGCAAAAACCCTAAACAAGCTGCCCTAAACCATATGGTTTCCAAAACCATGGGCTAGCATTCCACCACTAAAAAACTATAAATAAGTGGTGGAGACCCCTCATTTCACATCCACAGTCATAATCATCCTGCCTCTGCCGAAATTATTCTCAAA
>LPNX011209521.1:0-40000 GCA_001517045.1 Pseudotsuga menziesii | reverse complement strand
GGTTTTAGATAAATAGATAGATAGAGAGAATGTGGGTTTAGGAAATTAAATAGAGAGAGTGAGAGAAATAAAGAGAGAGAGAGAGAGGTTTGGGGTTAATGGTTTAGAGAGGGAGATTGGGGGATAAGGGTTAGGAGTTTATAGTGAGAGTGAGAGATACAAAAGGATTAAGGGATTCGAGACAGAGAGATTGGTATATGGGATTGGGGAGAAAGATATATTGGTGTATATGGGTTTAAAGAGAGAGAGATTGGGGAGAAAGATATATTGGTGTATATGGGTTTAAATAAAAGAGAGAGAGAGCATGAGAGAGAGAGAGAGAGAGAGAGAGAGAGAGATTGAGGGTTAGAGAGAGATTGTGGGTTAGGGGTTTAGAGAGAGAGAGATTGGAAATTAGAGGGTTGGATAGATAAGGAGAGAGAGAATTAGGGTTTAGTGTAGAGAGAGAAAAATAGTAAGCGTAAAGAAAGTTATATATTGGGAATTAGAGGTTTGGATAGATAAAGAGATAATTAGGGTTTAGTGTAGAGAGAGAAAGATATATATGTTCATTTCCATTTGTTTAGAGAGAGAGATTATGGGTTAGAGTTTTAGAGAGAGAGAGATTGCGGGTTAGAGTTTTAGAGAGAGAGAGAGAGATTGCGGGTTAGGGTTTTAGAGAGAGAGAGATTGGGAATTAGAGGTTTGGATTAGGGTTTAGTGTAGAGAGAAAAAAAGAGATAGATGTTCAGTTCCACTTGTTTAGAGAGAGACTAAGGGTTACATGTTTAAATAGAGAGACATATATAAAGAGAGAGATTAGAATTTATTGGTTTAATTAGAGATACATATATAGAGAGAGAGCGATTGAGGTTTATTGGTTGAATTAGAGAGATAGGGGGATTAGAGATCAGGTGTTTAAACACACTCATAGAGAGAGAGAGGGGGGGGGAGAGAGAGAGATTGGGTGTTAGGGTTTATAAATTTAGATAGATATGGAGAGATATTGGGGGTTAGAGAGAGAGAGAGAGGGAAAGATTAGGGTTTAGTAAGCTAGAGAGATAGAAAGAGAAAGAGAGAGATGTTCTGGGTTATTAGTTAGGGGATTTCAAAGAGAGATGGTAAGATTTATTGTTAGGGGTTTAAAGAGAGAGAGAGTAGGTTAAGTATTTAAATAGAAATATAAATAGAGTGAGAGTGAGAGGGAGAGAGAGATTTGAGGTTAAGTGTTTAGAGAAAGAGATATTGGGGCTAAGGGTCTTAATGAAGAGAGATAGAGAGTGTTTAGAGAAAGAGATATTGGGGCAAAGGGTTTAAATAGAGAGAGAGAGAGAGAGAGAGAGAGAGATTGAGGGTTAAGGGCTTGGAGAGAGAAAGAGAGACTGTGGAGGGAGGTAGGGAGTGATAGAGCTATATTGGTGGTTATGATTTTAGAGAGAAAGAGGTGGGGTTTAGGATTTTATATAGATAGAGAGAGGGAGATTGGTTGTTAGGGGATAGACATCTAAATAGATAGAGAGAAATATCAGGGTTTATATTTTAGAGATTTTAATAGAGAGAGAGAGAGAGAGAGAGAGAGAGAAATTAGGGGCTAGGGTTAGGTAGATAGAGAAATATATTAAAGGTTTAGGGAGAGAGAGAGTAAGGGTTAGGTAGATAGAGAAATATATTAAAGGTTTAGGGAAAGAGAGAGAGGAGGGTTTGGGGTTATATGTTTATAGAGAGAGAGTGACATAGAGATTATGGGTTTGGGGTTTAGAAAGAGAGAGAGAGGAGATTGGGGTTTCAATATTTAGAAAGAGAAATATATTGGGGGTTAAGTTTGTTGATAGATAAAGAGATTATGGATTAATGGTAGAGATGGAGAGACAAATACATAGGTTGGGAGTTAGGGGTTTAAATAGAGAGTGTCATATAGAGAGAGGGTTAGGTGTTTAGAGACATGGAGGGAGAGAGTGATTAGGGGTTAAGGGTTTAGGGAGAGAGATAGATTGGAGATTAAGGTTTAGAGAGAGAGAGGGGAGGCTACGGGCTTGAAATGTGTGTGTGTGTGTTTTAATATTTAAAGAGATATATATTGGGGGTTAAGGTTGTTGATAGATAGAGAGATTATGGATTAATGGTAGAGATGGAGAGACAAAGACATAGGTTGGCGGTTAGGGGTTTAAATAGAGAGTGTCATATAGAGAGAGAGTTAGGTGTTTAGAGACATAGAGAGAGAGAGAGTGATTAGGGGTTAAGGTTTAGGGAGAGAGACAGATTGGAGATTGAGGTTTAGAGAGAGAGAGGAGAGGATATGGGCTTGAAATGTGTGTGTGTGTGTGTGTGTGTGTGAGAGAGAGAGAGAGAGAGAGAGAGGAGGTTAGTGGAATAGGGGTACACACACACACATATGGGGGATGGGGGTTTATAGAGAGATAAATAGGTTTGGAGTTTAGTGTTTAAAGAGTGAGAGTGAGAGACAAAGATTGGAGCTTATGTGTTTAGAGAGAGAGAGAGAGAGAGAGAGAGAGAGAGATGGGGGGGTTATAATTGTCAATGGTTAAATATTTAAGGGTTATATGTATTTAAAAGTTAAATATAAATGTTATTCCTTATATAAAACTATATTTATGGCTATAATCCTTATAACACTAAGGAGTGATATGTGTGTGGGGTTAAAGCTAAGGGTTAAAAGACTTATGTGGGTTAACACTTAGGACTTAATATTTATGATGGTTAGGGGGTTTTAGGGATAGGAGTTAAGAAGAACGTGTTATTATTACATGGGTTAAAGTAGTTAAGATAATTTGATATTGGTGTGATAAGTTTACAAGGTTTTAGGTCTTATAGATGTTAAAATTTGTATTTAATTTATAAGTGTTATGTTCTAAACGTTAGTGGTTAGAAATTATATGGGTTGGATGATATAGTGGCTAAGTAACTAAGGTTTAACGGAGTTGGGTGTGATAGGGGTTAAATTTATATCAAGAAAAGAGATCCTAGCTCCTAGGCTGCATGAATAGAGTGTCAACAAAGGGGGGTCCCTCGTTAGAGCACTTTAAAAACCTTGTGTATACATGGTCGACCACCCAGCTTGGGGCGTACTAGGAGGGCTTCTCTGGGAGTTACCTCCCTCCACCTATTACTAGCGCAATGGCGTCCCAGTTTCCAGCTACAACAAAGGCACATGTGTCAAGATACCGAGTTAGGAAATTGTTTCCAGGCAATTTCCAAAAATGGTCCTTTGAAAACACTCTACACAAGACTTTTAATAGAACCCCTATGGTCTACTACACAGTATATAAAATTGTCTACAATTTAATAACCATGAATAAAACATTGAAAAAATTTACACCAAAAATAAGATAGCAACTTATAATCTAAACTCTTAACCTATTTCAACTAACTCATAATTATTAAATGAAACTCTAAGGTATTTCAACAAGTTTCCTAATTATTAACTCAAACTTTAAAGTATTTCAATATAGAAATAAAAAAACTAAATTAAAATGGTCCTTTGAAAACACTCTACACACAAGAATTTTAATAGAACCCTTATGGTCTACTAAACAATATATATAACTGTCTACAATTTAATAACCATGAATAAAACATTGAAAAAAATTACACCAAAACTTATAATCTAAAAACTCTCTAAACTATTAATAAGAACTCTAACCTATTTCGACAAACTCATAATTATTAAATAAAACTCTAAGCTATCTCAACAAACTCTTAGTTATTAACTCAAACTTTAAAGTATTTCAATATAGAAAAAAACACTAAATTATTAACTACAATAACATTGCCCCTCTCCAAAAAAGAAAAAATTAAAGGTCTCTATCTACCATACTAGAAAATTTACATCAAGCATTTCATAAAATTTCACAACCTAAAACAATATGAAAAATTAAATATTCTGTTTTAAATTTGTAATAAAAAATAATGAAAATTTCATAATGCTGAATAGATAAAAAAATTAAAATAAAAGCTAAATGTATTTGACAAGTTGAAAATATAATTAAACTAAATTTATAATTAAAAATATATATAATAAATAAAAGAAAACTAAATATTATTATATTATATAAAATAAATTTACAATAAATAAATATATACACATAAAATTTAACAAACTAAATTAAATATCATTATGAATCAAATACAAATTAGTTTGCACTACAAATAAAATTATATTTTAATATTATAAAATAATCTTAAATGCAAAGAAACCTATACTGTAATATCATAAAAGTAAAGTGGATGAAATCTTACCCAGACATGGGTACTCTTATGAAACGCCTACGGTCACGACTTGGAAGACTGAGTAAATATCTTTGGCTTGTCTTCGTTCTAGTAAAAGATCACATTTTTTTCTTTCTTTATTTAACCTAATCTTGGTTTCAACACACCCTTCCTTTAGAAAGGAGCGCACACTACACCTTTCCTTTCGAGTTGAGTCATTCAAAAGAGATGAACATGAGATCTTCTTATTCGCACTGAATTAATTGAATGTAGAGGAAAGGGTTGCACTGATCAATGGAACTAAAACTGAATTTAATTGAATGTAGAGAAAAATGGTTGCAGTGATTGATTTATCTAAAACTGAATTTAATTGTAGGTACATGAAAAGGGTTGCACTGATCCATTAAACTGAAACTGAATTGATTGAATGTACAGGATTTCTGGGATGAACCTTTATTCGAAATGGAAGGGTTTAGATTAAACATCACTGCAATAACCAAAAATTGCAGAAGAATATCCTACAGAAGCATCTTTGGGTTCTTTATGAGTCCATGGCCATTACACTGAGATCACACAGGCTGCACAGTAAAGTCTAAAATTGGTGATTTCTGCATCTTTGGGTTCTTTACGAGTACATTGCGATCACACTGATATCACACAGGCTGCATAGTAAAGTTTAAAATTGGGTATTTTTGTTGGCACAAAAAATCAGAAAAGGAGGCCCGACCAGTTCCATAATCATGCTCAAGCTTGCATTTTCTCCCAAAGTCCATGATGTTGGGGGTGTAAAGACAAAAATTCCATTACCCAAGCTCGACGAGATACATAGGTGTTACCCTGTCTTCATACCGACGTACGAAGCCAATATGCAGTGCGAAGCACTTAAGCGAAAGAGACTAAGACTGAGATGAAACACCAAATTAGAGGCTAAGACTAGAATGAAGTACCTCACGTCTACGGAAGAACTAGACACAAGACTAATTCGGTGGTTATTGATTCTTATTCATAATTAGAATTAAAGGCGTAATTATAATGTTCAGCCATATTATTAATTATTCTTTCCAATTAGAATGTTGGGCCATGTTTGTTTTCTCAAAGCCACCTAGCCATTTGAAATTAATTTGTTCCTTTTGATTTGGAAGTTCCACAATCTTGAATTTAAGAGCATTTTCAGCCACTTCTTGCATCATCCCACTTTATCTGTATGGACACTTCTACATTGTTTCAGTTGATATGTAGGTAGATTTTACGCGACTCTGTTTTCTTAAATGAGTCTAACAATTTAGACAAAATTCTATTGTCAAAATTATATGATGAAAGTATATTTATTTCATACATATATTCTTATATATATATATAATATGTAGAGTAGGGTGTAAATCTTAAATGAATGTAACAATTTGGTCAAAATTCTAATATAAAACTATATTCCATTCCTATCTTCATAGATATATATTAAGCAAATGAAGGGCAAGAACACTAAATCAGCCATAAGCAGCCGCTTCCAAGCTAGCAAGGTATCAAGCTAAAGCAGGTGTGATCCCCAGGCTTTATAATTGGAGAGTATGCTCCCGGCAATGGAAATCTATGGGCAACTGGATAATTTGTGCATGGAAGGTTAGTCAATTTATCCGCATTAATCTGGCATTTTAACAGGTAAATTGTAGATATAAAAGGTACTTGAACCCTTCGATATAATAATCCTACTTTTCCGTCCTTCCCCAGAGAGAGGCAACCCTCACGGACGAGACATGTTTCCTTGTAATCTCGTATTAATCATGTCCGATAGCCCATGATCTTAACCTGATAGCCACCAATTATATATATATAATAGGTACAAATTAAAGTGTTAAAAAAGGGGAGTTAGCTAAATTTTACCATTTTTGCCAAAAATAGTGGCACTACTAGTACTGTAAAGCACTCAATCCCTCCTATCAAATTTTTGTACATATTGCATATGCCACTAAGTCTTGTAGGAATTTTTTTTGTACATATTGCATATGCCACTGAGTTTTGTAAGTGAAGAAGTCAGCTGGGAACACTTTCGACATGCTAGACTCTACATATTCTGTCGATCTACTCAAGCATACATTTGGTACCGAGAGGTAAGTGCCAATTCTGGCGATTTCTGTTGGCACAAAAGATTCAGAACAAGAGGCCCTACTAGTTCCATAATCAGGGTCAAACTTGTATTCTCCCCTAAATTTCATGATGTTGGGCGTAAAGACTAAAATTCCTACATACTGAAGGGTGGAGTTTAATCTTAAGCTCGGTGAGATGCACAGGCGTTACCCATCTACCATGTCCTAGAATAGAATGTTATTTTTCAACTATAAAGAAACTCCCTGTCTTATAGATCGTGTAGTTTATGGGCCTAGTGAAAATTCAAAAAACCATTAATACTGAACACAACCAATTCAATTTATCTTGAAACCTAATTATATGTTTAGTTGTTTGGTTTTGTAATATATTAGTAATTTAAGATTCAATGAGCCCAGTATAATCCGCCAATATATTGACTACTAATTCCTTATGTTATAAGGATATGTTTTCAATGACCGACTCTATTAGATTCTAACTAAACATGGGAGCATCCATTATCTAAGTAACATAGGACTTACTTTCCGATACTGCTTATTAACTATCTGCTCTTAACCACTAGATCAGAATGTAGAGGGAAATGGGAGTTAGTCAGTTAGGTTTAAAGCGTTGCACTTGAGTTTCATTAAAGCTGATTTTCCCTTTTCATGCCCATAGAATTGAGAGACGGAGTCTTGGCCACCGACAGGTAAGAGACTCCACCGACAGGTAAGGCATCGGTTTTTGATGCCGATGTATGGTTTGGATCCATAAGGTTTTTGGTACCTATAACAATTTTTTTTATACCAAATTCACTATACTACTTGATTCTTTTATGTACATTAAATACAAGCTATCAAGTTGCAACAAATCAATCTTTAATTTGGTTGAAAGATTTATTTTCTTAACAATTTGTAACTTGATCTATTGATTTTTTTTATAAGCAACAATTAATTAAAAGCAAAATGAGAGAAAATCTCGATGGATATACATACCCTTTCTGGTCGACCATCGAACATGAAAATGGTTGATTTGTTATCAAGTGAGAATCCAGTGCCATCATCTGACATATTAATAAAATAGTCATTGTTATTATGATAATGATAATATAAAAAATAAAATAAAACCGATAAACTCTAAAATATCATAATAATATTATAAAAAAAAAATCCTAAAATCAAACAAACTACCATATTCAAAATAAATTTCAAACATGGCTCCTAAAATCACTGAAACTTCATAAACTTCCAATGATTACTACCTGAAAAGCAAACCTTAGGGTTCGGATCCATAAGGTTTTTGGTACCGTTCAGATCCATAAGGGTTTTAGGTACCGTTCGGATTCTAGGTTTTTGGTACCGACAACAATTTTTTTATACCAAATTCACTATACTATTTGATTCTTTTATGAACATTAATACAAGCTATCAAGTTGCAACAAAACAATCTGTAATTTGATTTAAAGATTTATTTTCTTAGCAATTTGTAACTTGATCTATTGATTTTTTTTATATGCAACAATTCTTTAAAAGCAAAATGAGAGAAAATCTGGAGGGATATACATACCCTTTCTGGTCGATCATCCAACATGAAAATGGTTGATTTCTTATCAAGTGAGAGTCAGAGTCGAGTGGAATCATCTGACATATTAATAAAATAGTCATTGTTATTATGATAATGATAATATAAAAAATAAAATAAAACCCTATATATAAAAGGCTAAAGTCAAAAATATCTAAAATTAGTACAATCATGATAGTATTATAAAAAAAATCCTAAAATAAAAAAACTACCATCTTCAAAATAAATTTCAAACGTGTCCCCTGAAACTAGATAAACTTCCAATGATTACTACACCACCAAACAATTGCTATAATATGTGCACACCTGAAAAAGCAAACCTCACCACACACAGGATGCCACCAATAAAGATTAGTTACTGAACAAAAGCTATAAATAAAGAAGAACAATTCTAAAATTACTCAAACTACCATATCAAAATAAATTTAAAACCAAATCTAACCATCACAAAACAGCCATACAGAAAAAGTGTGCATACCTTGAGAATAGAACCTCAAACAGAGAGGATGACACCATATGCCCGGAGTAGAATCACAATCTCATCTCACAGACTAAAAGGAGCTGACGAATAAAGATTAGTTACTGAATAAAGCTAAGGCGTTCTCGTACATGAACAAACCAAATAATAGACCTCAAATCCAATTTCAATAATATGTGCACAGCTGAGAAGCAAACCTCACCACATACAGGATGCCACCATAATAACAATCTCAGACTAAAAGGAGTTGGGTAGACGTTCTATAAAGATTAGTTACTGAACAAAAGCTATAAATAAAGAAGAACAATTCTAAAATTACTGAAACTAGCATATCAAAATAAATTTAAAACCAATACTAACCATCACAACACAGCCATACAGAAAAAATTTGCATACCTTAAGAATAGAACCTCAGCCATAAAGAAAAAGTGTGCATACCTTAAGAATAGAGCCTACCTCAAACAGAGAGGAAGGCACCATATGGTCGGAGTAGAATCACAATCTCATCCCCACAGACTAAAAGGAGCTAACAAATAAAGATTAGTTAATGAATAAAGCGACGGCGTTCTCGTACATCAACAAACCAAATAATAGACCTGAAATCCAATTTCAATAATATGTGCACAGCTGAGAAGAAAACCTCACCACACAGAGGATGCCACCATATACCCGGAGTTGCGCAGGAGAGTCACAATCTCAGACTAAAAGGAGTTGCGCAGGCGTTCTCATACATAATGGACGAATAAAGATTAGTTACTGAACAAAATCAACAAACCAAAAAAATGGATCTGAAATACAATATCAACAACAGGGTTTTTCAAGCAATATATCAATTCTAAAGTCTAGACGTTATCAAGCAATATAACAATCCGATTCCTTACATGTTCTCCAGTCTTGTTGACGCCTAGTTGAGAATTAATCGCCAAATCCGCCGTACGATCTCTTAATTGTCTTCGAAAGTTTCGCCTCCTGATATGATTTTAGGAGTAATATTGATAACAGAACCGATCTCGTCTAGTAGAGCTATTGATAACAAAACTGAAATGACTTAGCTGAAGCAGCAAAACCAATG
The DNA here is from genome assembly GCA_001517045.1 of Pseudotsuga menziesii. NCBI lineage: Eukaryota > Viridiplantae > Streptophyta > Pinopsida > Pinales > Pinaceae > Pseudotsuga > Pseudotsuga menziesii. The sequence continues at coordinate 30,584 of LPNX011209521.1, read as the reverse complement.
AGATCTCATCCACAAGTCAATAAAGTAGATTTGGTAATAAATCCTAAATTCTAGTTTTTTTGAAAGTGCATAAGACAGACCGCGCATTGATTTGTTCCTTTCCTTGAAGTTTTAAATTCTCGTTTTATTGAAACTTGCACACAAGAATCTTCCTCATCACGTGATTACTACACCACCAAATAGAAAAAGTATGCATACCTTAACAATAGAACTTCAAACAGAGAGGATGGCACCATATGACCGTAGAATAGCAATCTCATACCCACAGACTAAAAGGAGCTGGGCAGGCATTCTCATACATAATAGAGGAATAAAGATTATTTATTGAAAAAAAAGCTAAGGCACTCTCGTACATAATGGACTAAAAGCTATTAATTAGTGAAAAAATCAAGAAACCAAATAATAGATCTGAAATCTAATTCCAATAATATGTGCACACCTCAGAAGCAAACCTCACCACACACAGGATGCCACCATATATCCAGACTTGCGCAGAAGAATCACAATCTCAGACTAAAAGGAGCTGCGCAGGAATTATCATACATAATGGACAAATAAAGATTAGTTACTGAACAGAATCAACAAACCAAAAAAATAGATTTGAAATTCAATATCAGTAACAGGCTTTTTCAAGCAATATATCAATTCTAAAGTCTAGGCGTTTTCAAGCAATATAACAATCGGATTCATTGCATCTTCTCCAGTCTTGTTGACCTCAGTCTTTTTCAAGCAATATATCGATTCTAAAGTCTAGGCGTTTTCAAGCAATATAACAATCCGATTCATTGCATCTTCTCCAGTCTTGTTGACCTCAGGCTGAGAATTAATGATAGAATCCACCGTCCGATCTCTTAACTATCTTCTAAAGTTTCGCCACCTCATATGATTTTAGAAGTACTATTGATAACACAACCGATCTCTTCTAGTAGAGCTATCGAGAACAGAATTGATATCGCTTATAGCTGATGCGGCAAAACCAATGAGATCTCATCCACATGTCAATACAGTCGATTTGGGAAGAAATCCTAAATCCTGGTTTTCTTGAAACTGCTCAAGACAGACCGCGCATTCTGTTCAATCTTGTTCATCACATGATTACTACACCACCAAATATAAAAAGTATGCATACCTTTATAGAGGATGGCACCATATGACCGTAGAACCGCAATCTCATACCCACAGACTAAAATGAGCTGGGCAGGCATTCTCATACATAATGCACGAATAAAGATTCGTTACTGAAAAAAAGCTAAGGCGCTCTGGTACATAATGGACGAAAAGCTATTAATTAGTGAAAAAAATCAACAAACCAAATAATAGATCTGAAATCCAATTTCAGTAATATGTGCACACCTGACAAGCAAACCTCACCAGACACAGGATGCAACCATATATCCGGACTTGCGCAGCAGAATCACAATGTCAGACTAAAAGGAGTTGCGCAGGAATTCTCATACATAATGGACGAATAAAGATTAGTTACTTAACAATATCAACAAACCAAAAAAATAAACCTGAAATTCAATATCAGTAACAGGATTGTTCAAGCAATATATCAATTCTAAAGTCTAGGCGTTTACAAGCAATATAACAATCTGTTTCATTGCATCTTCTCCAGTCTTGTTGACCTCTAGTTGAGAATTAATGGCGGAATCCACCGTACGATCTCTTAACTATCTTCTAAAGTTTCGCCTCCTGATATGATTTTAGGACTACTATCGATAACAAAACCGATCTCGTCTAGTAGAGCTATCGATAACAGAACTGATATCGCTTAAGCTGATGCGGCAAAACCAATGAGATCACATCCACATGTCAATACAGTCGATTTGGGAAGAAACCCTAACTTCTGGTTTTCTTGAAAGTGCTCAAGACAGACCGCGCATTCTATTCCTTTCCTTGGAATCTTAATTTCTCGTTTTCTTGAAACTTGCACACGATAATCTTCTTCATCACCGTCTCGTCTTCATCGCGGCCTTTTTCCTGCCCACAAGCCATCGAAATATTCTGCAAGCCGGGGGAATCTTGCAGCACGATATCGTTCTCGTCCCGGGTTCGAATCCTCGAGAACCGTGGTTTTCTCACAGCTATTATAAACGCGCTAGCTATCACAGCGAAGAGAGCTATCACCGGAGTATAGAAATCCGGTTGGTTCTCATCGTTGATAATTGCATAACTTTGAGGGCTTAGAAAAACACAACCATAGTGCAAACAAGCCGAAGTGCCTTGTCCCATTCAGAATCGAGAAGGAATAACGTCCCAGTGAAATACCTATTACCGATACACATTAACTACTACTGTCCCAACAAACCAAATAACATAACATGTGTTTCTCAGCGAAATAACAACATATATGAAATCCAAGAACAAAAGCAACCGTTGAATTTCAAACTGCACGCTCACTGTAAACAAAAGCATTTTTTTATTTGATAACGGCTTTTTTTTGATACAGAAGGCCGTTAACATGCAACGTCTACTCAGGATTTCAAATGCTCTTTTTTAATCTCCCGGTTTTACTATAATATTGTGACGTGGACAACTCTCTGTCAACATCTTTCCGAGGAGTAAGCTGACGGGCAATAGTGTAAACATCCCGGAAGGTTTTGATTCATGGCCTCCACGCCCGATTAGGGTGGATATTTAAAAGTTAAATTTAGCGTTCTTGTTAGGTTATCTCACCACGGTGGAAGCACTAGATATTGGTTCGGTGCAATGACTTAACCTATTGAAATAACTGAGGCCGTGCCATTATTTTTATTTTTTTAATGATATTGTATGTTAGTTCACTCACTCGCACATACTAAGTTTAACTTTAGTTAAGTATTAGTTTATTAAGAATAAATATTGAGAAGATGTTTTTATTGTTAATAATTAATAATTTTTGTTTTTTAATAATTATAGTATTTAATTTGCTATGTTTAAAGTATTTATATGAATTTAGAAATATAAATTATTTAATTCAATTTAGAAATGTAAAATATTATAAATATAATTATAATATTTGAATTTTAAAAAATAAAATATTATAATTATAAATAAATATATTTAGTTATGATGGAGGGAAATCCATTAAATCAGATCTTCAAGTAAAGGGTTTGTATGATTTTATGGATTACAGATGTATTTCATTAGTAATTATGATTATTGAAAATTTAAATTCTTAATAAAATGTTATTTACAAATAATTTGACTAGTTAAATGTATTTGTTATGATGATTAAAATTTTGAATTTTTAATATAGTTTTAAATAAGTATAATTTGTTATATATTTAAATTTAATTTTTTGTTTATTATTTTATGTAATGGTTAGATTTTATTTTATTTTCTTTAAACTATGTTATACTTTTTTTCTTCATTCTATGTTTATGGTGAGGTAAATTTTCTTTAATTTTGATGTTTTCAAGATTTTTAAATATTTAACTTTAAATTTAATAAAAATGTGTTTAATTTTTTTTAAATAGATTTTTGAGAATTTTATTTATATCTTAAAGTGTTTATATTTTATAGTTTGGGATGAATAAGAAAAGAGCATCTTCCTAAATTGATGAGATAAATGTTCTATATATGTGTGTGTGAGAGAGAATGAGATTACATATATGGGATTAAGGTGGAATGATTTGTTGTGGATAAAGTATTTTTTATTTCATTTTGGATGCTCACTTAAAGCTATTTCTAAATGTCTAAGAGTTGGTTAATTGTTTAATACCATAGCTATTTAGTAGGACTTGAAGTCTTTTCCTTAGTACCTATTAATTTATGTAGTTAGATTTTCTCTAAGATGATGATGCCAATGGAGGTCAAAGTTTTGACACTCTATAAATAAGGCTTTAAACTATGACTCTAATATTATAAAGATTTTCTTCCTTTAGATAATATTTAGAAAATAGTTGTTATGATAAAGAAATATTATTTGATAATAAAAATAATTAATTTGATGATAAAACGCTCTATACTTACTATAAGGAGGTCATTAATCATAATTTGGGAGATCTGAAGTATCTCTTGATAGTAGGGGAGAAAATTAATATAGCCAAGATTAGAACGAACTCTCATGAACTCCATAACGAAGAAGGGTGTTGGTCTATTCCTAAAAATCCATGGGTGGAAAGGGTTTTCCATCTAAGTGAATCTATGAACATTGAGGATGAAAAACACTTTCTCTTTACACCCACATTAGACTTAAATTTCATAGTATTTGCTACAATACAAACTTTTATAACCTCCTAACTTGCCAAAACTATAGTGAGCTTGGAAAGCATACAGACAAGATTTTAAAGTAAACCAAGTATTATCCTTCTTAAGGTCAGATAGACCAAATTTGGTCTCATTGGATGTTAATCATCACTGATCATCATCATCATCACTAATTTGTATTCTTGTCTTTAATAGTAAAATCCCCACAGATAAGGGATTTATACACCAATTTAGTAAAATTCAATTTTTGAAAATGAAATAAAATTAGAAAAAAATATTATTAAAAGTTTCATAAATTCATATTAAAGAAAATATCAAAACCAAAAGAAACATTATATTGGGTTCATATTTTCGGTTGAAGGATTTAATTTATGAGTTGAAAAAAACTAATATTTAGGGGGTTTTATTATAAAAAAAGGAGGGAGAAGCAGTGTGAGCGGGGGAGCATTGGGGTTTGGTTGCCGAGACTACCCACAGACTACATAGACTGCCTTAGCCGAGACTACCCACAGACTACGTCGTTCACTCGAAAGGTCCACAGACTGGATGGATGGATAGATGAGGCCTTGACTTATTACAAGCTCAATATATTGAAACCTAAATGGTGATATTAAGGTGCTGGGAGAAGCAGCATGAGTGGGGTGTGGAGAAGCAAAGAAGCAGTGCGAGTGGGTTATGGGGAAGCGACGTGAGCGAAGTGTGGATAAGGCTCCCACTCCTATATTTGATATGGGTGTTGGTTATTTGACGGGATAAAATTAAACCAATTATTACTTCGTCTCTATCGTTGGTGGTTATGGCTCTTAAAGCGGGTGATGCTTTTACCTTTGCAACTGATGCCGGTGCTCAGGCAATGGGACCTAATTTACCAAGTTAAAGGCCAAGCTCATTTGTTAGAATATACTGGGAGAAGCAGCATGAGCGGGGTGTGGAGAAGCAGAGAATCAACACGATCAAGGTGTGGAGATGCAGCGCAAGTGGGGGAGCATTGGTTTATGGTTGCCAATACATGAGAGAAAGCCCCACCCGGTCCTGTCAGTCAAGACTACCTCATTCACTGGAAAGGCCTAGATACTAGATGAATACATAGATGAGGCCTTGGATTATTACAAGCTCAATAGATTGAAACCTAGTTGGTGATATTGAGGAGACATTTTTAGTAGTGTTAGCTAGATTAACAGTGGGAAGCACCAAAGCCAACAATTTACCCTGTGCCTATAGATTAAGCACTAGACTTTGCACCAGCAATTCCAGGTCTAGCAACTTGATCCATTTATATGAAATATTTCATACCCAATGTTATAATTCCAGTGAGAACCATTCCTTGAGTAATCATATTCTTTGTGTGTGGGTATGTCTCTACGCTGTAGAAGTTGGATGTTGTAAGTGGGTATGTCTCTATATCTATGTCTCTATACTATGTGAAGTTGTTTGTTGTAAATGGGTATATCTTTGTGTCTCTATGTTTTATGTGGCCCTGTGGGTATGTATATTTACTTTGTGTATCTCTGTTGGAAGAGTAGTAGAAGTTGGATGAGCAGCCCCTGCTCATTAACTTGCCACATGGAGTACTCCCCTGCTCATTTAAGGATATCAATCAAGTAATTGGAAATCGATTCTTGCAAACTTTGGTCTCCTAATTCAAGGTAGGCATCTTTCTAATTTCTTCTATAAATTTCGGTGCCCTCTCTTTTTTGTAAATCATTGTTTTCTCACATACTCGCATATGCTCATCTTTATGTGATTTTTTTATCTACAACCCATTTGTAAAAACTTAAGGTTATGAATGGGCGATATTTCTTTGGGGTTCCCATATTTATGTGATAAGTGGCTTACTGTGAGGGTTTTGTAGCATCCAATTGTCATTGGACTAGGAATGGTATGTGTTGTTGAATCATCAAGATGCAACAAAGACTGTGGTACACTTCCTTCTAATTGAATCATTCCAGTGTCCTTGTCAAGCAATGTAGAAAATACCTTCACCATACATACATGAAAAGGCCCTTTAATAGGGAAATGCAGAGGAAATGTGATTAGGGAATCCTTGGTGAATTCTTCTTGAAGTCAGAAGAAAAATGAGAAGATTTTCCATTAACAAAGATGGCTATATTTGTAGTGTGTAGTACACTTGACAACCATAGGATAATGAGACAGTGGGTTATTGTTGTTATAGCTTTACACATACAATGGTATATTACAAATTTACATGTGATATACATCTTGTGCATATGCATCTTTTCATCTTTGTACAAAATATCAAATCGTAAAATAACGTTGGGCAAAAGTAGTACATAGTAACACAAAAAGGCCTATGAAGTTTCTTCTTCCACTTGTGTCAACAATTTGTGAAAGTGGCATGGGTTTGTGTCAACCATATTATTAGGTGGATCTAATCACCTTATGGCCCTCTACATGATCTCATAAAGGTAACACATTGTTGGCTTCTAACCATCAACAATTTGTAGGAATTTTAGCAGTGATTAACAAATGTAATCTCTTCCTCAACATCACGCCAAAAACCCTCATTATTGCTTGCTAGCTGGCTCTAATCACCTTATGGCCCTCTACATGATCTCATAAAGGTAACCCATTGTTGGATTATAACCATAAAAAAATTGTAGGAATTTTAGGAGTGATTAAGAAATGCAATCTTTTCCTCAACATCACTCCAAAAACATTCATTATATGCAAGATTGGAAACTTGAATTCCTTTTAAGGTCTTGGCATATTTTGATTTTGCATACTCTTTGAACTTAAATACCTTCCTCAAAGTTAAATTTTTTTGAAGCAATGCTTTACAAGATGAAACTATTGGTAAATCTACCAATGTTGGGTCAAACAATCTCCTTGCCTTCTATATAAGTCTCAATCATGCTAAGTACCTTGTATGATTGGTTAGGAATTTGCACATTTTTAACGATTTCTTGGAACTAAATTTTTTTGTGATGTCCTTATACATGAGTTCTATATAGTGGGTTGTTGGAGCTCTAAAATATGGTAAGGTAATTATGGAGTTGTGTGAGTCTTGACATATCTCATCAATATGAAGGATTGGTAAGTGATAGCAAATTTTGGAATAGAATCAATTTCAAGAGGAGAATAAAGTTCAAGAGAGGAAGGGGTTGTGACAAAATGGTTAGTTTTCTCATCATAAAATAATGTTTTGGATTGGACTTATTATTGTAAGAATTGACTTTCAACAACATCATGTGTTTAGGTCTTGTGATATTGGCACATCATGGAAGATGGGACAAATTAAGGTGAGGTATGGGGTTAGGGGAGTTTCATGATGAGAAAGGATGGGGGTTTGTGGAATTAAAAATGTTAGAGATAGAGCTAGTATTAGGGTTAGGGTTATGGAATGGTGAAAATCTAGGTTTCTTATGAATTTTTTGTTTCATCACTAGGGCACAAATAAAGGCTTGGTCTAGGTTGGTACTCTCAAACATAAACATTTAAATATGAAAAATAGTGAACAAACTAGAATTGAACTTAAGAAAAATTACTCATTACAAATCTCTTATATGAATTTAGAGAAGGATCTTGTTGATTACTTTAAGAAAATATTGGATAAATTTCCCCAGTGCTTAACACAACTACAACCACTTTCACATTAAGTTAGATAAATAGCATGGTTGATAAAAAATCCTTCTCAAGTCATGGAACAAGGCGTTAAATGTAGTTATGATATTAGGATTGGTATTGGTAGCTTGATGTTCATTTAACTCCCATATACCTCAAGGTCATCTTGGTGAGATTATCATCAAGCATGACAAAGTCCCTTTAAATGTGTGGCTTTAGGAAGGGGTGATATTCTTTCATTTTTGCTAGGAATTGTTGGAAGTAAGCAATGTGACTACACATCAAGAGTCCAAAACATCTTCATCCATGTAGCTACTATACTTCGGTAATGATATTTTGGTGTCTAGCTGAAATGTAGAGGTACAAACCCTAAGTTGTAGTCTAATGGATATAATGAGATCACTAGCCAATTCTTGGACAACACTTTTCAAATTGGGATTTGTATCCTTAGAGTATTGAGTGTTGTGAAAATCCATTAAGAGATAAAGAGATGCTGTGAAATATTTGTAGGTGAAACCCCAGGTTATTTATCTAGTTAGGGTTGTGTGCAGGAAGGGTTTGCTAAGAGATGAGGAGTAGTATACAATCCTAGTTAATGTGACACAACATAAGAGAGAAGAACTAGGATGGAGGATGATGTGTAGAGACCCCAAGCAAAGATTACACATAGATTATATGACATAATAGGAAGTGTTGAGGTGGGATGGAAGCCTCCATAAAACCTCAAGTAGAAAATATAGGTAAATGTTGAGCCAACATAAGAGGTGTGTTGTATAATAGTTCATTTGGTGGATTCAATGGACAAGAAAACTAGATAAAGATGGGAGATGGTGTGGAGGATGGACCTAAGAGAACCTAAGAAAAAATAATACATCTACAGTAAATAAGATTATGTGTGTATAGGGTGGACTCTAGATAAACCTAACATTTGAGTGAAAAGGTGACCAATATCTTACTTCTATGATACATAATGATAAGAAACAACCCTCCGAAAAAACAAATCAAAGATAGAAACAAAGCAGAAGGTTGTAGTTGATCCAAACAAGAGAGAAGGCATGAGATCCCATAAACGAGAGTAGATCACAACATATTCTTCAACATCATTTATGAGCTCAATGGCTTCCTTCTTATATTTTTGCATAGCTCTCCAAGTCCAAAACCCTAGTCTAAGGATGCACGTTAGTCAAAGTTGGAAAAAAATATAATATGCACATGAACATAACTCAATGATTGGAATTGACACCTTAGCTAACTAATGAAGAGAACAAATAATTAGATAATGTAGATGCTTCTAGATTCTAGAAGATAGCACCATCAAGTGATCAACACCCCTTAATCTCTAGGTTAGTTGGAAAGATGAATCCTCAAGGGAGGAGTTCCTTGAATCCTTGGATTGATTAATTGGCTAGCTAAGCTTATTGCACTAGTTCAATTGGCTAGACTCTCCTTGGATGCTTGGCTAGAGGAAGACACCCATATTTCTTATCAGTCAAGAAAGGTAGCATTAAATTTGATATATGTTGAGATATACACAAAGTTGTGTGTGACTCATTTAAAATTTCACTATGTATATTCCAACATATATTATAGTCATTGTGACAACATTACTTACGAATGATTTGTTGTTGATATTTAATATTTTCATTTTCAGTACACTTTTCGTGTTCTTGTTGTAGTTCTTATACAACTTAAACATACTCTTTATTAACAAGCTTTTCTATCTAATAATCATATGGTTTTTGAATCTCCATATCCATTTTGACGCTTCAAGAAGAACCAACACTTTTGACAAGTTTTTTCTTCATTATCATCGAGTTTATATATTATCCTTAAATTTCTACCATAATCAAACTATGATGCACTTCAATATTTTTTAATCTGGCTTCCTTCACTTTGCATCATGAATATGCATAAGTGTTGGCAAGGGGTTTTGGGTAATCCAGTTGTGCAGCATCACGGATGTTGCGCAAGCTCAAAAGACATCGCGCAAGGAAAAGATAGCGCTCAAGATGGAAAATATATTACTTTTTGAATATTTTGTGTCACTTTTTGTACTTTTGACCATATTTTGTGGATGTTGGTCATTAGTTGCTAGGAGTCAGTTAGGAATTTGTTAGAAATTGTCCAAGTGGACCATGAATGTAAAGGTGCAAGCCTATAAGAAGATGAAAAATTGTAAATGTGATCATCGATCATGGATAGAGAGAGATCATAGAGAAAATCAAGTTGTAGACTGTGAACTGGGAGCTCGAGGCTCATTTGAATTATTGTCTGTTTTGAATTCGCAGTTGATTGCGCAAAGTTAATATAATGAGAAGGAGATTGATCTGAATTACTGTCTTGTTGTCATCTTTTTATCTCTTTCGTGTTTTTATACGTTGCGAATCCAATGACGAGTATGAAGTGACTGTGTGACATGGATCTATGATGCAATGTTTACTTCTTATGAATGATGTTATATTCTTAGATCTATTTGCGTAATAGTATGTCTCTTTCTGTTATCCTTATTTCTGCTATGATGCGATCTATTAAAGAAATGATGATGAATGATGTTATGAGTGATTAATCCCTTGTCATATCTGATAAATAAACTGATGAATCATTGATGCCCATAATCCCTCTTCTATTCAGTGGAAACTTGGTTCCATCAGCACTCCCTTGAAAATTTTGGGCGAGACTTCATCCACTATGTGGGTGTTGCTGGATAGGGTAAAACTCATTTGGGCCAGTGCTCAAGGATATCGCAGCGACGTCAAGTGTCGACAGAGTGGAAACCCCTGTCGACCTAGTTTTGTTGGTGGGAGTTTGCGCCAATAGATGGTTCCATTACCGAGCGTTTTTGCGGTTGAGAGGAGGATATGTGGGATTCGACGTGACTAGAGATTCATGATTGGTTTGATTAGAAGCTATGAGAGTTTGCTAAAACAAAAAATCAGAACCTAGGGCTAACAATGGATAAGTGGTTGGCAAGATATCTACACGACGGCCCACACGAATATTTTTTCGCTGAATTTCCTATCATACTATACGAGTGGTTGGCGCAATTCACTTACAATAATACAAATTTCCAAGGGGGAGATCCAACATCTTGGACCCATGAGTTGATCCAAGAGCTGCAGGAAACTCACAATAGAGCATCGTGAGCTATTGAGTTCTTGCTGGATAGTATCCTGGAAGGATATATCACTGAATTTGCAATTGACACCTTCAAGTACTACAACGCAGCAGAAAGGGAATTTTTTGATGGACCCAGAGGTTGTTTCTTATTATCTTTGCAATTGTCAATTGAGATGGTTGTCTGCAAGAAAGGTATATTGAAGATGCACCTCGATTAGTAGAATCCAGTGTGTGGAGGCAATAGATACCGCGATGAAAGGGGGGAGACAAATGGGAAGATAAGGGGTATATGGGTTCAATTTTCGATGATACTATGAGGGAAGCCAAGGAAGAAAATTGTGTTCTGAGAGGAGGAGCAAGGTTTTGACTAGAGAAGAGGAAAAGGACAGGGGAAGGTCCTTCTATGATCGAAACACAATACCGAAAAGGAATACCACATAGGGAAAAGAGACCCTACAACCACAAAGAGGACAAACAGACCCATATTATGCCCAGAGTCACAGTAAAATCAAACCCTAGCAGTAGCGTACCCATGCCTCTGTGCACTACTACACATTCAGGAAGAAACATGAATTCCATGTCGACTTGCCCAACATGCCAGCAACATTCTAGTAGTAGATCAACATTTGTAGGAATAAGGCCCAGGATGGCGGGAGACGACATGAACTTACATTTATTCCATGGGAACAAGACTGATGATCCTGAGTAGTATTGGTTCATATGTGAGCTGTTGTGGAGTGTCAGACAGACCACTAATGATGATTTCAAGAAAGGCCAATTGGCGACTACTCTTCGGGGTCATGCACTGTATTGGTATATGAAGTTTATACAAGTTCCTATGGGGACCCCAACAAAAACATTGGATGAAGTGAGGAGAGGACTGATTGAAGAATTATGGAAACCAAAGTCTGAAGCGCAGTATATTACTGAGCTAAAAGAAATTAAGCAATTCCCTAATGAGTCTATTTGGGAATTTGATCAAATATTTAAGACAATGATAGCGAGAGTCAGTTTTGATATGAGCGATGTGTAACACAAAGAATGGTTTATCACATCATTAGTACCTCATATCCGACAATCGCTGATGCAATAGAAGATTGCGATGCAGAGAGAGGCCTTGGAAATCGCGATGAAGTTAGAAGCTTCACCTATTGGAGAAAGTGTGTTGGTATGAGCCAAATTTAGGCGTAGTAGGTGAACTTAATGCTTTAGTTGCAAGATATTAAGAAAGGGAATCAAAATCATGAGGATCTTTGATGCACCTGGCATTGCGCAGATGGCCACACTAAGGATACTTTTCCACGACTTAAAAAATTATTTCTTATTTGGAGCACCGAACCCACTGAGTTTCAGCGGTGTACCTTGGTGTCGCATATGTCAAGTATATGGGAATCGACACAAAGAATGTAGCTACATGCAGAAGATAGTCATGAATCCAGCATGCTTAAACTGCACTTTTTGTCACTCGGTTGGGCATGAAGATAAAGACTATCACAGTTATGACTTACTCTAGGAAAGGACATATGACTCATCCTATGTGAAAGGTGAGGAGCATTGCGTAGCACAGCCGCATCCATAGGTGGTGCAGCTGCCACCTCAAGTGCATTATACATCACCACTATAGATGTAGTTCATACCATCACAGCCACAACCACATTTGCACCACCACTACAGTTTGCACCACAACCCCAGTTTTCGCCACGACCGCAGTACAATCATATGCTGATGACTCAAACATAGCCGTAGTATGTTCAAACTGCAAACTATGTTCAGCAGTAGCCAAACCCCCCACCAAAGCAAATAGATAAGCCATAATACCAATATCAAGGAGGATTCTGTGGAGGATTTCGAGGAAGAGGAGGAAGATGAGGTCGCAGATCGGTCTAGTGTTACAATTGGGGGGTATTTGGAAATTACCAGTGTGATTTCCCATATCTACAATGTTCATGTATATATTTCACTACAATTGATCATACTATTGAGAACCTCCCGTAATTAATCACAAAATGGAAGGAAGGAAATGTTCCTTAGTTGCAGAATCATAAACAGCTGTAAAACCAAATTCAGCTACAGAACCAGAACTAGTTGCAGAATCAAACTCCGAATCAAATTCCACTTCAGATTCAGTATGTGAATCAACCAATGAATCCACCAGCTAACTAGAATCCACTGATGAAGTAGAACCAAGGGTCGACAGTTGCAATGATCTCAGTGGAACCCAGAACAGAGGATGCTGACGTTGCTATTGTTACCCACATAGGAGCCACAATCGGAGAAGACAATACCTGTCTGGAGGTACGATTGGTTGGGAAAAAGAATGAACCATTTGATATTGCAGCTGAAAAAGAGATAGTTTTTGAAGCTTAGGATGTGATCAGATGGAATCCTGGTAAGTCAACTATTTACGAAATTCCCTCTGTGTTTGATTCTTCATTAGAGACAGGATCATTGCAGCAGGATGGTACCTTGCAACACTTCTTTGATATTTTCTTTTCATTGGCGAGAGATCATAATTCTCTAGCAGAGATTGAGAATTTGTTGAAACTCCCAAGTAAGGAGCGGAAGGACTTCGTAGTGAACTCTTTACATAAGAAAATGACGGGTAAGGAGATGCGCATGAAAATTTAGATTGGGGTCTATGAAGTAGATCCAGTAATCTTGGATGTGAGCTCAAATGTGAATATTCTAATGAAGCAGACATGGAATAAAATGGGGAGATAGACATTGGGTTGGTCCTCAGTATAGCTGAGATTGGATAATCGGGCCAAAGTACAACCTATTGGCCGAGTGTCGAACCTGGTCATGGAAGTTGAAGGTATGAAGACTTATGCTGACTTCAACGTGATTGAAGTTGTCGAGGGGGAGGCTCCTATCCCACATTGTTGGGGATTGGATGGGCCAATGATAGTATGGAAGTGATTAATTTCAAGAAGCGGATGATGACATTTGAGAATCAAGACATCAGAGTCATCTCTCTTATGGATCCAACAGAAGGACGAAGATATATAGAACCTGTAAAAGATGAATTTGTCAGGGGCTGGGATCATTCTTATAATATTTTCGAAGATTAAATCCACCCAATTGTTGATGGAGAACTAGGGTGGCGCAACACTAGTTCTGCATCTTCTGATTCTGATGATGCATTGGAAAACTGGCAAAATCGCATGCATTAAGTTCCAGTGAGGAAATGTGGCTTGATCACATAGTCGTTGTGCCATGCCGAGACTGAGATCATCGAATTACCAATTTATGAAGGACTTCCTGAGCTATCTGCATTCTTAATGGAGTTTGAAGAGAAGGTATCTGCACCGCAGCGATTGTTGGCACTGGAGGAAGCATTGAAGGATACTCCCACATGCTGGTGGGAGACTCATAAAAATTCAATCACTGAATGGATGCAGTGTCAATGGTTGATGACAGTTCGCTTCGGCGACACATAAGTATATCGCACTGGGAGGTATGATGGGTGTAACAACCCTACCAGTCACCTGATGGAATGCCAAAACTGATGGGAATCACGACCAAAGGATGAATGGGTCCATGCCTTTATCCACACCTTGGACGGAATTCCAAGTTCATGGTATATATCAGCAAAGTTGCGCATAGAAATAACCACTTGGGAGGAGCTGACAGTTCGCTTTGTGTGTACATTTAGCTTCACAGATGCTAATCCTGATGTCCATAATGCACTACAGATTATCTGTGATGTGGTATTAAAAGTAGTATCAGTTGCATATAGTGTAGATCCACATGTGCATTGCCACCTGCAGTCAATGATGGAATGTTAGAATGTGTCTGGAAAAATCGAGGATGACGATGAGCTATGAAATATCAATATTCCAGAAACAGAAGGGAGTAGGGATGTTGCAACACCTGATATCTCAACTAATCCCATGATCCAGTTGCTGAAGATTAGAAAATTTAACATTGGGATGGAAGAGAACCCAAAATTTGTAAGTGTTGGGGACTATTGGGACGAGGAGATTATGGAAAAAATCATAGACCTACTGCATGAATTTTAAGATCTGTTTTCGATCAAAGTCTCTGAAATGAAAGGCACAGTGGGTCATTTGGGAGAGATGAAGATTCCATTAAAACCAGATGCGAAACCAGTAAGGCAGAGGCTGTATTGCTTGAATCTGCGATACAAGGAGAAGGTTAAATATGAGATTGATAGGATGCTGTATGATGAAATAATTGAGCCATTTGAAGAATCAGAATGGATCACTCCCATGGTGGTCCAAGACAAGAAAACAGGTGAAGTCCATATCTGTGTCGACGTAAGAAAATTGAATGATGCCTATATGCATGATCCATTTCTGACACCATTTTGGTGTAGGTGGTCAGGAGATATACTCATTTATAGATGTATTTTTCGGTTATCACCCTATAAGGATCGCAAAGGAATATCAACATAAAACAACATTTGTCATGGAATGGGGTTGTTTCCAATACACAGTGATGCCTTTTGGGTTGAAGAATGCACCTGCGATATTTTCCCGAGCTATTGTCGCCGCGTTCAAAGATTTTAAATAGAAGCTCCTACAAGTTTATATGGATGGCTGGAAAGTGTATGGTCTAATTAAGGATCATTTGGAAAACCTATGACTGATGCTCGAGCGGTGCTGATGACATCAGATTGGGTTGAAATCCAAGAAGTGTATTTTTTGTGCACCATTTGGGATACGGTTGGGTCACATTGTTTGCAAGCAAGGATTGTTAGTTGACCCTACGAATTTAGTGCTCATTTTGAGCTTTCCACCACCAATGGATATCAAGATGCTTAGAGCGACATTGGGACACACCGGTTACTATCGCAAATTCATCAGAGGCTATGCTGCGATTACTGCCCCTATGGAGAAACTATTGAAGAAAGATGTTGCATTTATATGGAGTCCAGAATGCCAAGGAATATTTGACACTCTGAAGGACAAGATGGATTTGGCACCAATACTTGTGTTCCCTAATTGTAACAAGGAGTTCCATGTTCATGTCAATGCATCATCTGTCACCCTTGGAGTAGTTCTCGTGCAACCAGGAGAAGGAGATCTTGATCACCCAATTTATTTTTCTAGTCGAAAGTTGTCATTTAATGAGAATAACTATATGACCACAGAGAGGGAAGGTTTGGCGATGGTATATGCACTTTAGAAATTCATACATTACCTTTTAGGCAGTCATTCTAAGATGTTTACTGACCATTGTGCTTTGAAATATCTAGTCAATAAGCATGTGTTGGGGAGGAAGATATCCCACTGGTTACTTCTCTTTCAGGAGTTTGATTTTGAAATAATTGTGAAGTCGGGTTGCTTGAATGCTAGCCCCAATCATTTATCCACGATTTAGATAGGTAAAGAGACAACAAACATTGATGAGGGACTACCATATGTGCAACTGTTCAGAGTCAATGTCCCAGATGGTTATTATGACCAAATAATCAAGTTTTTGGCTACAGGAGTCACGTTGATAGACTTTTCAAAAATTCAAAAGAAGCAGTCGGTAATCAAGGCCTCATACTTCCAGTTGATTGCTGGGTAGTTATACAAGCTTGGACTGGTTGAAATTTTGTGGCGATGTGTCCTACCACATGAACAAGGGAACCTCTTAGAAGAATGTCATGTGAGAATCACTGGGGGACATTGTGGGGGGTGCACAACTACAAGAAAGGTGCTTCGCACAGGGCTCTGGTGGCCCATATTACATAATGATGTGACATATTATGCGTGGAATTGTGACATTTGTCAATGCACTAGAAAACCATCATGGCGAGATGAGATGCTGCTAGTCCCATAGGTAACCCACAATGATGTGACATATTATGCATGGACCTGTGACGTTTTTCAATGCACTGGAAAACCATCACAATGAGATGAGATGCCACTAGTCCCACAAGTAACCTTACAACATTTTGATAAATGGGTTGTGTATTTTTTGGGTCCAATCAACCCACCTAGGAAAAGAACTGGTGCATGATACATAATCACAGCAACAGATTACTTGACAAGATGGGCAGAGGCTACACAAGTCATGGATTGCACCACTGCGATAGCAGTAAGATTCCTATTTGATAACATTGTGACACGGTTTGGATGCCCACAGATACTGATGAGTGACTAGGTTATTCATTTCATCAACCACATAGTAAGTTCGCTAACGGAGGAATTGCAGATACAACATAAGAAAAGTACATCATATCATCCACAGGCGAATGGGACAGTGGAAGCGTTCAACAAGACATTGGAGCATCTGCTTACAAAGGTAGGTAATGCTAACCGCAATGATTGGGATTTAAATATTCCATCTGTACTATGGTAATATTGCACCACTTGTAAAATATTAATGGGACAGACTCCATTTAAATTGGTATATGGGCAAGAGGCAGTCATGCCTATGGAGTACATTGTTCTTAGTCCATGCATTGCAATAGCGACAGACATGGATGGTGAAGTAGCACTAGAGGAGTGCATAGGGGAGTTGATACAGCTTGAAGAAGATAGTTTCATCACAGGTTCCATCAGTGTGTTGAGAAGGATCGACAGAAGGATTGGCATGATCGCCACATAAAGAACAAACAGTTTCAGCAAGGATATTTGGTGCTCCTATATGACAACAAGTTCATGAAGCATCCATGCAAGTTACAAATGCACTGATTAGGTCCATACCTTATTAATTCTATTAATTCTGGTGGGCAGTGCAGCTGCAGTAATTAGATGGAGTGATGCTTCCAAAACTGGTTAACAGTAGTCAACTGAAGCCCTATAGGATAGGGTCGGAATCACACAATGCCTGAGGGGATGTGCACTAAATATATATATAGGAAGGATGAAAGGAAAGGAGGGAGCACAAGGTGAAAGTGGTTGCATAAGAATGAGAGTCAATATCAAAGTTAGGAATCTCTGTCGCACCAAGTAGAGGGTCATGATGTAGTCAAATCAGCAATAAATGAAGAATAATTAAGACAGTTAACTGATGATTCTTGTTGAAATGACACGTATTTATGGTGGATTTGACCACTGGGTTGACATATTTGACGATGGATTTAGGCACCTAATGCATGATTTGGTGATGATGGCCGCGGATAATTTGGTAATGACTAGGAGGGATCGACCCGATGCTATAAGAAGGTGGTCGACGCAGCTTGGAAGCACCACTGTGCTAAGTTGAGTTGCGAAGAGTATTGAAGAAGAGTTTGAATCCTAGAATTATTGAGTGAATTAAGCAAGTTGTAGAGTTTCTAAGAGCATTTTTCATGACTACAGGGAAGTGTTGTGGGATGCAGAGTAACCCCAAAGCAGTAGAGATTTCGAGTGATAGGGACTCACCCATCTGACTAGTCACCATTATTAAGGAGGTTACCAATATGTATGTCGATTCGTCATCAGTTCTGAAGAGGAAGCAAATGGGATAGAATGTGAACCCTTCGACACCACATAAGTGATAGACATGCACATCAATTAAGGCACACGAAGAAGGAACTACGCAGATGGGGCCATCAAGCTCTGGGGCTGTTGAATATATCGTACGAACGGGTGTCTCAATCCACGACATTCCAAGTTATGTCGCTCCCACCCAACCTGGTGCACCTCCTCCATGGCTAACCAGAAACCAAAATATATCATCCTAGGATGCCGCCACTGCTGAGGGGGATGGTGTGCAGGATGAACATTGTCCCTACCTTGATGAAGATGAAGTATGACGACCATGACATGTTGGCATTGCTGTATGTAGCCAATGAGCCGTATCAATATTTTCCTTCGGTCCTAGGCTGACCCATCATGTGCATTCTATATCTTTGGGCATAAAGATTTGTGGAAATTGAACCCAAGAGATAGAAAAATTATACTCACAAAATTGCTAATCAAACATGCAAAATTAACATCAAAGGAGACTGAAATTGGAGCATAACACTAATCTGTATTGAATAAGTGTACAATAGAAAACCTTGTGAAGTAATAGGATACTACAATATATAATTACATGAGATATTTGAATGCATTAGGATGCCATTCGAAAAGGTCAAAAAGTAGGCTTACTAAATCTAGTCAAATCCCCCATAGGTGCATAAAGCAGTTTCCAAATCCACCAAGATGCTCATGAATTGGCTAAGTAAAGTAGGCAAGATAATGAGATATGGAAAGACAAATCATACATGCTTTTATTAGGATAAAATGAGGGAGGATGATGTGGGAAAAAAACAAGTCAACTACACCTAGTCTAGCTTTTCCTTTTGCCTTAATTCTCAATAAAACATACATCTTTTCAGAAAAAGCAGATATGTGCTTTGGAGGATCTGGAATAAAGTAGACATGCTAAAATGATTTTCTAGGAATTTTCCCAAGTGCTCCATGACTCACTTTTGGCATGTTTTGACTTCTAGGACATGTAGAAGGAAACTAGCATAGAGTGGAATCTAGGAGACTAGGTAATAAGACAAAAATGAATTAATTAATGTCTAAGGTAGGTAACTATGGGTTGATTATTCTAACACCCCCCCTTAAGCCTGAATTTATGAGCAAATATGAGAAAACTATAGGGCCTAGAAACAAGGCTTAGTTACCCTTTACATACTGCTTTTCCATACATCCAAGGAAAGAGGAAAAAACCCATTGGGAAAATCCTCCCTCAAACATGGACAGGAAAGAAAAAATTGGAAATATTGTCATCAATCATGCTTCATAGCATGATCAACAATCCCCATCAGTGATTTGAGATTGGTGAATGTCTTCTCACAAAAAAATTTGGTGAAGATGTCTGCTACTTGCTCTGAAGATGCACAAAAGAAGAAGATCCCATGAGTTCTTGTTCCTTGAACAAAGTTTAGGATTCTTTTGGATACCCTCCAGTGGATATCATGAGGCTGATCCATGTATATTAAAGCCACACTAACTGCATAATATAGATCAGGTTGAGTGTGTATAAGATAAATAAAACACCCAATCAACTTCTTATACAGTGTATTATTTACCACAGGAGAAGAACCTATTTCTTCAAGCTTAACTTCTGAAACGAAGGGAGTCTTGCTTGGATTGCAATATTTCATGTTGAACTTGTTTATAAAATCTAAGGCATACTTGGATTGATGTACTTTGATTCCATGTTGGGATTGAGTAATTTTGAGACCCAAAAATTGGCTCAATAATCCCAAATCTGTAATAGAAAATGCATGGTTTATTGCATCCTTCAAGGAGGCAATCTCTTTATTTGAACTTCATGTAATCAGAATGTCATCCACATATAAGACAATAGTCATCAAATAACCATGAATCAGCTTCAAATAGACATTAGGATTAGACTTGCATTGAACAAAACTCAATGACAACAGAAAGCCATCAATCTTGGCATACCAAGCCCTGGGGGCTTTCTTGAGCCCATACAATGATTTCTTTAACTTGCACACTAAAGATGGATTAGAAACAAACCCTTTAGGTTGATGCATGTAAATATATTCAGTGAGATCTCCATTTAGGAAATCACACTTCACATCCATGTGATGTACCTCCCACTTCTTCGAAGCTGCAATGGATAAATCTAGCCTCATGGACTCCATCTTTGCCACTGGTGCAAAGGTTTCATTGTAGTCAAGACCATGTACTTGTGAGTAGCCCTTGGCTACCAATATTGCGTTATATTTCAAAGGTGAAAAATCAGCAGAAAACTCAGTCTTGAAAACCCACTTACATTGAACTAGCTTCCTCCTTGGGGGAAGATCAACCAGTGCCCAAGTGTTGTTATTTTGGAGAGAGATGAGTTATTATTTCATGGTTTTTTGACATATTGGATCATGTGTTGCATATTCATATGTCTATGGATCTGATTCAACCATCAGATAGAACTTCTCAGCAAATAAAGGATCTTTCATACAAAGGGCATTCTCAAACTGATATCTAGTCCTCCTAGTGTAACTAGGATTTCCAGCTAGTTCCCCAGCTGCATGAATTGTCTTTGCTGCCCATTTTCATATTGTAGGAATGTTAAGATCTATAATCAAATCATCATTATCAGACATATTAGAATCATCAAAATCATTAGTCTCTCCACTTACAATCAATGGATCTGGTGGTGAAGAAGACTCTCCAACTTCAACTGCTACTAAAGGCTCTTCTTGGAACTGAACACTTCTTTCAATGAAATATTTGTTAGTGCTCAAGTTGATCAGCTTGTACCCTTTTGAATCTTTAGAATACCCAAAAAATAGGCACTCTTGGCTTTGGGGTTGCAAATCCTTTCTCTTTTTAGTTGGAATTCTATCCCAAGCATTTGAGCCAAAAATCCTGAAATGGGTCACATCTGGCTTGTGCCCACTCCAAGCTTCGAAAGGAGTCATACCATCAAGCTGCTTATGAGGCACCGTATTATGGATGTAGGATGTACAATTTATATCCTTGTCTAAAAAATTTTGTGGCAAATTCTTAGCCTCCATCATCTAGGCTGCCATCTCCTTTAGTGACCTGTTCTTTCCCTCAACAACACCATTTTGTTGTGGTGTGTAAGGGATCGAATGCTACATATGAATGCCTGCATATTTATAATACTGAATGAACTTAGACTTGACATACTCACTGTTAACCCAAAAAATCCCTCACTAAGCTCTCTATGACCTACACCACCCAAGGACACCACTTCACAACCCTCCATTAGACCCCCACACCCTCAAAAATGCTTAAGGATGAAGAAAAGGGCTTAAAAACCCCAAAATGAGCCTAAAATACTCTCCTAGGAGCTAAAGCCCCTAAAAAGGGGCTAAAACCCTAAAACGCGATAAAATTAGGGCGAAAGGGGCTAAAAGACCAAAAAAGGGGCTAAAGCCCGGACCAAGGGCTTAAAACCCTAAAACCCCAAAAAAACTATAAAAGGAGGGTGGGGGGTCACTCTAAAAACACTTCTCCCTTGCATACTGTTATGCTGCCCATTGATGCCTTAAGACCCTTTGTCTCTTAAGCTACCCACACTCCCTCTCCTCCATCTTCTTTGAGCCATAGCTCCCCCATCCAAGAGAGGTGCTTCCACAAGCTAGGGCATGGTGGCCCATTTCCACCCAAAGAGAAGGTATAACTGTCTTTTCTTGTTTTTTTATTTGCTTAGTAATTTCTTTGTTTTCTAACCCATGATTTCATTTGCAGGTTTATTTCCTAACTTGTTATGCGGGTATTTCAGTTTACAGTAGCTTAATCATTGTTTGCAGGTCATTGGAAACAGAACCTTAACCTTTGTTTGCAGAGGGGTTCTCCATTATTTCTCTTCCATCTTGCTTTTATTTCTGTTCTTTACATTCCATTTTTCCTTCCAGTATTTTTCCAAGCAGGACCTACCCTTCTGTCCTATAGATAGAAGGGATCCATTCCTATCCCTGTAGCAAAGAGAAATCCCTGTTGTTGCTAGGGTTTTCACCCTAGCTTGTGCGAATGAGCACCTACTAAGGAATATGGATTCCTTAGTAGCAATTCAATGATATATGAATTAAATAATGATAAACCGAAACAAAAACCAATCTAAATACATTCTTGAAGCTAAAACAGTAAAAAGTAAATAACATGAAACAATACGGTGAAAAGTAAATAATATAAAGCAGAAACGGTAAAGAAATAAATAATGATCTTTATTGATGTTACCTCCAATGAGGAGGTTGATAGAGTCCGTTGCGTTGGTCCGATGTCAGTGGCTTCGAGCTCCAAGCTGCTTCTTCTCTTTCTCCGGTGGTGGAAAAATGGGCCAAAAAGAATTCTCAATGGTGAAAGTAATGATAAGCTAGGGTTTCAAGAATAATTTCGGCAGAGGCAGGATGCTTATGATAATGGATATGGAATAATGGGTCTCCATCACTTATTTATAAAACCATGTGGTTTAGGTCAGCTTTTTAGGGTTTTAGCTGTTTAGGGTTTCAGCTATTTAGGGTTTCTTCTTTTTTCCTCATTATTTTATATTTTTTATTCCTTTTTGGATATTTTTGGAGGAAAAAAGGATTTTATAGCCTTTTGGAGGCATTTTAAGCTTTTCAGTGACCTTTTAGATGGTTTTATGGGTTTTTGATGGAGATATGGTAGGAAAGTGGACAAATGAGCCATGTAATGGGGTAGATGAGGTAGTTAACCATTTTTGGGTGTTAACAGATTGCCCCCTGATGTGTGAGGGCAGGAGCTCATCGTATGGCCGATGGACATCATGAGTCATATTTGGTTTTTTCTTGGGGTGTGGAGAAGAGAAGGAAGTAACTGAAGTCCGGGAAACCGATCTCAAACCACCTGCAAGGACTGAAAAGTACATAACCTCAATAATGGATGAGGGATCATCTAATAATATGGACGAGGAGGGAATTCCCATGCTCGCTTCAGAATATAACATAGAAATATAAATGGTCCTCAAATACTGGATGAGGAAAAAACTCAATATATGGACGAGGCGGGCATTCCCATGCTCGTATCAAGATACATAAAAATAACTGTGTATATCATGAGAGTCCAGAGGGGACACAAATCTGGAACATACTACTGGGCTGACCATGTCTGAGCTGAACAACTGATGCACTGGAATGACAGCAGTGCTACTGAATGTGGTTCCGAAGGAACTGATGAGCTGCGGGATTAAAGTGACAACGGTCATACGTGCAATGGTACACTGAGCTGGAACTGAACTGGGTACTCGAGGAAGCATGGAACTGGATGGCTTCTGAATACAATCGCCAACGCAGCCCGGACATCCACGGGAACATATAACTGGGCGTTCCGAAGTGACTCACCAATGTGCTAGAGTCGGGGGAAATCCGGGGTCTTCGACAAACAACGGAAGTGATATAAACCCTGCGCGATTCTCAATGATGCGATTAGGGTACTGAAGTCGGGCATGTGAGAAACAACTATTTGGAGAGGCAATGATGACTCCTCCCAAGATGGTCCGTAGGCACTCACCACAGATGGTGATGAGTCCAAGACGCAGGGACCTCTAGGTCTATCCTCTGGAATAGAGGGGTTGTCGTCGACAGAGGGAGACCTGCAACTATCAAGGCAATGATGTTTCCTTGACAGGAGCATGAGGTGAAGAACCGAACTAAGATAATACTGGTGGCAGGGGTGATAAACTGGGGGGAAAAACTGGGAAAGCAGAGTGGATGGACTCAAACTTCCTTTGTTCAGAGTATGATGGCGAGGATGATCGGGCAGCATCTAAAACTGACTGGTGGTAGAGGGATCATAGCTGTATGGGATCTTGTAGGATGACTGGGCTGAGGGAGACTCAATGCTATGGTCGAATGGTAGGAAATTGTAGAACACTCTGAACAAAGGCGACCTGATTGGGGGTGCTGCCGAGAGAATCGATCATAGCGCCAAGAGGTGGGGGGTGACTTCTTCATGGGTTATGGAACGAGAAGAAGTGTGGATATATAAAATGCTACTGTCGTGTGGATTTTCCGAGCCCATGACAGTACATGCTCGTGGTTGCTTTCATATTTACTGAGTCTGAACGAAAATAAGAAGGCTCTGAAGTAATGAAATGGTACTGTCATGTGGATTTTGTGAGCCCATGACAGTTCATGCTCGTGGTTTCTTTCAATTTTAAGGAGTCTGAAAGCAAATAAGAAGACTCTGAATTAATGGAATGGTACTGTCATGTGGATTTTGCGAGCCCATGACAGTTCATGCTCGTGGTTGCTTTCAATTTTAAGGAGTCTGAAAGCAAATAAGAAGACTCTGATGGAATGAAATGGTACTGTCATGTGGATTTTGCGAGCCCATGACAGTTCATGCTCGTGGTTGCTTTCAATTTTAAGGAGTCTGAAAGAAAATAAGAAGACTTTGTATTTGGAATGGTCAGGCAAGGAGGAAGTGTTCAATTAAGAAACATTTATGATGATCAGAACTGATGGTGGGGGGGAACACTGGTGGGCCTCCTTGCAGGGTGGTTGAATGGTGGCAAAAGAACGAAACCTTTGCAGTATGACAGGAGTGAGTGGCTCATGTAAAAAGTGTGGAACAATCAGACTGCGACCGATGTGGCGTGCTAATCAAGGTAGCAAAATGTCAGGACATAATGTTATGATTGTACCTAGGTGAGAGCGAGAAAGTATCTCAAGCATCATCACGAGCTCGAAAAGGTGATTCCGGCGATATAAAAAGTACTAAAAACGGAGGGCGGCCAAAGTGGCACGCAAACTGAGATGACTATTGGTGTCTAAAAAATGGGCAAAAACTGATGTAGTCAAAAAGATGCAACGAGGTGACCATTAGGATGATCTAGTCGTGCTGATTCCAATGGTGGAAACGGTTCGGAAAACGGATTCCGGATGGGTTCAGAATGGCCAAAACAAGAACAAAGTCGACGGACTACAAATAGTAAGTGGGCCCAATGTGACACGTCATTTGTACTATTCGAGATTGATTTGCGATCGGAGTGAACTAGAGCTTACGGGTGATTTCTGGACGATCTGACCGGCGGATTCGAGATTCGGGAGAGCCAGGTATTCTGTTAAACCGACACTTGTTTTGATTTTTGGGTTGGGGGGTTGGTGGGGGGGTTGGCGGGTTCATCGGTCGAAATCACGGTCTCCGACCGTGGGTTTGACTTGGACAGCCGTGGTCAGAGGTCACGACTGTTGGGCTTAACAGTCGCGGTCTGGACCGCGACTGTAGGGCTTGACAGTCGCGGTCTGGACCGCGACTATAGGGCTTGACAGTCGCGGTCTAGACCGCGACTGTAGGGCTTGACAGCCACGGTCTGGACCGCGACTGTAGGGCTTGATAGCCGCGGTCTGGACCGTGACTGTCGGGGTTGACAGACGCGGTCTGGACCGCGACTGTCGGGGTTGACAGCTACGGTCTGGACCGCGACTGTAGGGCTTGACAGCCGCGGTCTGGACCGCGACTGTCGGGCTTGATAGCCGCGGACTGGGCCGCGGATGTCCTGGGGTATGGATGGGGTGGGCAGGTTTGTCTTTGGGACATGAGCCTAATGAGACTTCTTTGTTTGATTTGCAGGATACCACGGGTGATATGGCGGGAGAGGGAGATGCCAGAGGATCTAGTGACTGCCATTCGAGAGGACCGTCGGGTGCGGTCCATGTTGGCGCTCTTCGGACTACTGAAGTTCGCTGAGATTCCGATGATACGGTCAGCAGGTTTACTGCTGAACCGCTTGATTGATTTCTGGGAGCTCGAGACACAGGCGTTTCGGGTACAAGGAGAGAGGGTGGACCTCACCCTGGTCGATGTTTATTTCATGACGGGGTTACCCTGTCTGGGGCGGTTACAGATACACAGCCGCGGGTCTCCGCGGATCTCGATATAGATGACTTGGCAGCGCGCTTTTGTAGGGCAGACGCGAGGGTGCATAGGAATGCACTCCGGATTCAGGATTTATGGGAGCCAGCTGTACAGGCGATGGCAGCGTGTGTCTTACAGATTTTGGGATCCCAGTCACTTGAGAAGGTGTCTGGGGGTTAGATACAGATTGTAGAGCGAGTGCTCGCTGGGACGTACTATGCGTGGGGCCAGATGTTCCTGACCTGCGTGCAGCGACAGCTGACCGCAGTGAAGGAAGCTGGCAAGGGATTCTGTTTTGGTTCGTTTCTAGTGGCATTCTTCATGGAGAGGATCCCTACCCTGCGGCCACGGGTGCCGGTCAGAGAGGGAGGCCTGAGGGAGCCCCAGATGATCCGGTGGGGAGAGATGATGCGTCGCCGGGGCGGCGGGGACGTGGGGCGGTATTTCACTCGGGAGCTGTATATGCAGTGGCTCCAGCTGCCACTGGCGTTAGAGGACTATCCTTACAGAGGCATGGAATACACAGGGGATCCAGATGCGCCACGGCCACCTGGACAAGCATGGGGTCCAGACGGTATGTATGATTTTAATTGTTTTGTCCAGTTTTTATGTTATGTATGATATATGTTTGATATATAGTTACTGATAAATGGTTGATTTGCAGATGTGGGCCCGTAGCCGCCGCCAGGGCATGTGGTGCGGTGAGGGATAGTGGCAGTTCCGGCTTTGCCCGGGCGAGGTCCGGTGCATCGGCGAGATGCGGATGGGGCGCTAGAGTCTGTACGGGTGCTGCTAGGGAGGCTGTTGATGGGAGTGAGCGATGCGGGGTGGGAGGACCTTCCTCGAGATGTGATTCGGGATTGTAGGGAGGCGCCTCGGGATTTCAGAGGGATAGCGTTCCGGGTGGCTCTCTTAGCGGAGAGGGAACGGGCACGGGCACCGAGTCCCAGGCGAGATGAGGACTCGTCGGAGGAGGAGCAGGAGGAGGAGTCAGAGGCTGCTGACACAGATAGTGACGCAGGGTATGACTCCCTTTAGGGAGTGCAGGGGACTCCCTTCGATATTTTGTAGCTTCGGCCTGTATTTTATGAGCTTTGAGGGATGTACATATATATTTTTTGTATAGCTGAGTACTGGGGTACTCAGAATATGTATAGTTTTGAACATGTATTTTTTGTCTTGTATATATATATATGCACGTGGATGCACATTTTTTTGGTGATATTGTCTCATTTGTACGCACCTGGATGCGCTTTATGATGTGTTCTATGTGTATACTGCACGTGGATGCAAGTAGTCTAGGCTGTTGGGCACGTGGATTCCCCTTTTCTTTGATGTGAAATGATATGATGTATGTGTGACTAGGCACATGGGTGCCCCTATGGATGCGAATGTCGTTTTATGGTTTATGTTTTATGTATGCAAATGCTGATGCAATGCAGTCTGTTTTGGTTTTTTGTATATTTGGATGATATGCTATGGGGTAATGATGCATGATGGAGGTGTTACATAGTGTGATTGATATTCCAGTCTAGGACATTGTTCGCCATTTGATATGCGACACTATTGTAAGCTCTTGGGACATATGTGAATGTGATGGATTCAAACTGTCGGCTAAGTTGTTTTGTACGCAGGAATTTTCTAAATAGGCAGGGATCACGCACCTGGTAGCAGTTGTTGAGCTGGGAGACAAGTAGCTGGGATTCCAAGAACACATGAAGGTGACGTATGCCCATATAGAGGGCAGCAGTTAGGAGACCGTTCACAGCATCATACTCCGCCTGGTTATTGGTAGCAGCGCCGATACATATTCCGTCAAGGTGGATGCGTTCGTTGGAAGGGGAGTATAAGACCCATGCTGCAGAAGCTAGGTTGGGAGACCAGCGGCTGGCACCATCAGTGAAGCCGATGTAACAAGGTGGAAGAGGATCCATCTGTGGGCATGCAAAAATGCGATGAATGTGAGATTGTGGTCAAAAACGGTGAAAAACAAAAAGAGAGCAAACTGTGCAAATGCGGACCAATGAGGTCGCGGTTTCGGTTATGGGTAGAAATGTTTAAGATACAACCCATTCCGGGGGTTGGAGAAGGTTCGTCCTTCAGAGTCTGCTAAAATGTATGCCCCCTTGCCGAGGAAAATTTGCACAATGTAAGGACCTTGCCACATGGACTCGAATTTTCCTTTACCTTTTTTGTCGTTGGCTTGGTCATAGGCGAGGACGAGGTCCCCTTCGTGGAAAGTTCGAGGGTGAACATGTTTGTCATAATGGGATTTGGAGCGTGTTTTGGCAGCTTCGATATTCTGGAGAGTAGCACGACGATCTTCATCGGCTTGTTCGAGGGATAGAAGACGTTGCTGAAGGGGGGAGGTATCGGGGAGAAGCTCAACAGCGATGTGTAAGGCAGGTATCTGACACTCAATGGGGAGGACAGACTCTACACCGTGAACTAAATGAAATGGGGTAAAACCAATGGCGGTCTTGGTGGATTTACGGTAAGCCCATAAAGCAGGAAATAGCATATGGTGCCAGTTGGACTTATGCCGATCAACTGGGCGTTGGAGTATGGTTTTCAGGATTTTGTTAACTGCTTCTACTTGACCATTCCCTTGGGGGTAGTAAGCCGAGGAAAATTGGTGTTCGAACTTGAGGAGGGTGGATAACTCGTGCCACACACAATCTTCAAAATGTGATCCATGGTCAGATACCAATTGTTTAGGGACTCCGAATCTAGTGATGACATGGTTGAAGAAGAAACGGGCAGCAGTGTCAGCCTTACAATTGAAGGTGGGCATGGCTTCCGCCCATTTGGTGAAATAATCGACGGCGACAATGATGTACTTATGGCCGTTCGCTGATGTGGGTATACACTCCATGAAGTCGATGGCCCACTTACAAAAGGGACCAACAGTGACTACTGGGTGTAACGGAGCAAGTGGCGTCCGAGCTTTGGGGGCGAAAAGTTGGCAGTTATGGCAATGCTTGACCGCATTGATGCAGTCGATGAAGAGTGTGGGCCAGAAATATCGAGCGTGGACGACCTTTTGGGCAGTGGCCATCCCTGAGAAATGGCCGCCGCAGGCACCGCTATGACAATCATTAAGGACTTGTTTAGCTTCCTCATGTGTAAGGCAACGACGAAGAATTGTGTCGATTCCTCGCCGATAAAGGACCTCTCCAATGAGCAGGTAGCGAGAGGCATGGTGACGGATACGACGATGTCCGTTCCGAGTGACTGTGGGTTGAAACTTCTACGTGCGCAGGTATAACAAGATATTGCCGTACCACGGGTCATCGGACGAGATGGTAAATAAGTGATTATCGGGTAACTCTTCGGAGATAGGTGGGGCTGGGATAAAGGAAGGGAGATCCGTCATGAGCTGGGCAAGTGCAAGGGCTTTGGTGCTCTTGGGTGTTCGGAAAGTAAGGTCATATTCTTGGAGGATAATGACCCATTTGGCCACACGACCTTGCAGGAGCCGCCGGTTTAAGAGATAGACCATGGGGTTAGAGTCGGCGAGGACTGTGGTATGACTAAGTAAAATGTAGTGTCGCAACTTTTGGACGGAAAAGACCACTGCTAGGGCTAGTCTCTCCTCATGTGGATAACGTAGGGGTGGGCTGGACAAGGTCTAGCTAACGTAGTAAATGACATGTTCTTGTCGTGAGGCGTCTTCTTGGACCAAGACTCCTGACACAGCATACTCGGATGCCGAGATGTAGAGGATGAAATCTTGAGAGAAATCCGGAGGGGAGATCAAGGGGGCTTGTGTGAGAGATTTCTTGAGGGCATTAAATGCAACTTCTGCTTGCTCGTCCCAGACAAAGGGTACTTGGGTACGGAGTAGGCACAAGAAACCATGAACGGTTGTGGCGTAATCGAGAATGAAGCATCGAAGGAAATTAGATCACCCTTGCAGACTTTGGAGCTGCTTGAGTGTTCAGGGAGAGGGAAGGTCTAAGATGGCTTGGACTTTCAGTGGATCAACAGTAATTCCTTTGTGGGAGACAATGAACCCCAACAATTGGCCTGCCGGAATGCAAAAAACACACTTGTGTGGGTTCAAGCGGATCTGATATTTGCGACAACGCAGAAAAACTTGCCGAAGGTCGTTTAGGTGGTCTGATCGTTTTCGGGAACGAGCGGTAAGGTCATCTAGGTATACGAGCAGGATTTGGACCAAATCATGAAAACAATAGGTCATGGCCCGCTGGAATGTTGCGCCAGCATTTTTTAGGCCGAAAGGCATAACACGATAGGAAAAAGTGCCCCATGGGGTAGTAAAAGCGGTCTTGTATTGGTCTTCCTTGCGTATTTGTATCTGATTATATCCGGAAAAATCGTCCATGAAGGAGAGGACTTCATGCCCCACACACGCATCGATGAGCTGGTCAATGAATGGCGTAGGGAAATTGTCTTTGGGACAGGCGCGGTTTAGAT
>LPNX011209516.1:788-43152 GCA_001517045.1 Pseudotsuga menziesii | reverse complement strand
TTAGGGGGATTAAAGGTAGGGAGGGGAGGAGGGGGGATTAGAGGTAGGGAGAAGAGGAGGGGTGTTAGTAAGAGTTAGGGGGAAGAGGGGAGTCAAGGGGGACATAAAATAATAAAATTATTGTTATAATTTACAAAACAAGCACTCATTTTAGTATTTAAAAATGCACGCTTGTTGTGCTTCACTAAAACACACTCCTGTTTTGCTTCACTAAAACGCGCTCCCATTTTGCTTCAATAAAACGCGCTCCCATTTTGCCTCAACAAAATGCGCTCCCGTTTTGTTTAAATTCAAAAATGTATTCCCTCCAAATGATAAGGATGATCCTCCACCCATGCTTGCATGGAATTCTTATGCCTATGTGTCTGCTTCATACTTTGCTTCATATTCAACATGCCTATGCCTTGGAGTATGATAAACCATGACTAATTGAACATTATATCCAAATTTTCAATATGCTAGTGTTTAGCCATTCGTTTGATTATGCTACACACCTCCATTTTTTATGATATTTTAGAAACATATTTGGTATTTTTTTTCAGATTCCAAATATGTAAATTTTAACAAGAATACATAATTTTTTCTATTTTTTTATTATTTATCTTCTGTCATCACTCCTCAACTCAAAAAACACATTGTTAGTGTTTCATCCATATCTCTTTTGTTTCTCAACCGTTTAAAAAAAATGTATGGTGGACTAAAGAACACCGACCTCTACATGCTATAAAAAGCCCATTTCCAACGTTGCACCCACAATTGTCGTACTATTTTCAATGTTTGATCTCTTAGATAATTAAAAAAAAATTAAAAATATTATTTTTATTATTGGAAAAATAGTTGTACACTATTACTATATGTTTTCTATATGTATACTGGTTTTCGTAAGTTTATTCCATCATTTAGTCACTCAGACGCTGCACCCACAAAAACATATACCTTATAATTTTTCCCAAAAGTAAAAAGTTCCTGTTGAAAAATATCTAAGTTTAGATAGTTAACGAAATTTTCAATAGAAAAAAATTATATATTTGGAAAGGTCATTCAATTTCCTACATTTCTTGTTTTTTACACATTGCAAGATTCATTGTGTAAGTGTCTCAAAATATCTATGCAAGTTGATGGATGTCTTTTTTTTCAATTTTCTATTGCATCTAACATGCCAAAAGAGACCCTCAACTTTCTGCACTCACCCATACCTCGTTATGAAAGATTCTTCTTCCCACAAATGAAATTAACACCACCAGCAAAAAAACTCATGAGTGTACAACTAAGGAGAAGGAGCGTCGAGGACCGATAAAATCGACTCCTACACCTTCGGAAGCACCCTCGAAACTACATAGCAGATCCAACAAGAAACCCACAGATCTTCACATAGAAAAACAAAACAGAACACAGCTTCATCCATGATTTACAAAAAAAAAAACATGAAACCCTTAGGGTTTTTCTCTAATATCCTGATCTCCATCTGGGGAAGTAAAGGCACCCACATGGCTTGCCTTGGGGACCATTCAATGTACAACTCGTACCTTTACTAACTGTCACGTCGACCTTGCCCAGTGAGCTTACCTTGCATTCAAATTCCCTTTTTGCACTTTTGTATAGTGCCTTTTAACTTGTAGTTCAATTTTTTCAGAACATAAGTATAGTCTATAGTATGGTAGGATAATTTTAGTTTAGGTTTGTTTAGAGTTGGTTTTACAAACATTGGTGTCCCACCCTACCTATTTAGGTTTTGAAATACCTTGGAGTTAGGAGCTTGCTCTTTGGTAAAACTAAGGGTGTGATCCCTTTCACCTGCACAAGCAAAATTAAGGTTCATGAGTTAGCCTTAAAGGCTAAGTAACACTGTGAACTTTTCCCTTTGCAGCTCATAAGTACGACAAAAACAAAAAGAACAAAAACAGTTTTAGTACATTGGTGACCATGAGAGTTCTAAAAGCAGTGTTTGCCACAAAATAGTGTCAATGAGACGTAATATCAACAAAAGGTCGTAAAATGGAGCATGCTAATGATCAACTTTACACATAGGTACTTGAGTTGAAGTTTATTAGTAAAATCATTATCACTATGAGGGAAGGATTATGAAGTATAACATATCTTGGAATTGTTTCCCATGAATTTTAAAGTTAGACATGGTAAATGAAAAAAAAAATTAATTATGAAATTTATGGATGATACAATAATCAAATGGATTTAGTTATAAAGCTTGTAACTATTTAATTAAACCTTAGTTATGCAATTAAAGTATAAAGAGTAAGTTTTTAAATTTAGATTAAACTAAGAGTAAGTGTTATTCAAATCTGAAAGGACTTGTGCAATTGAAAACTGCACTTCGACTTTCCTCCCAACCATTGACTCTATTTGGCATATGTTATTCTTCCTAGAGTCACCCCAAAATTAATTATTATTATTAATTTTGCTGAAAATACTTTATTATCATTTTATTATTCTTTCATTATTTTTGACAAAAATGTCAAGAATAAAACAATTTGTAATAAAAGCAATTTCAGTTAAGAAAATATGTTGAAGGGGGGACAAGAGTGTATATAGTTGTTGAAGAGTGTTTTCTAACCCACAAAAGGGAAAAGACAAGTGACAAAGACCACTGAGTGAGAGGTTGGGATGTAGGAGGCACCATCCCCTAAAATCGGGTCACAACACCTAGTTGAGTGATAAAGAGCAGGAGGCTCATAAATGACCAAGTCCTAGGAAGAATACTATAAATTAGTATGTCCATAAGCAGTATGAGGCTAGAATTGGATAGGGATAAAACATCTGTGTAATGCAAGAGATGACACATTGAGAATTTTCTGTTGTGGTTCAACGAATAGGCTCGAGGGTTTTGGAGAAAGCAGTTTGGATGCTCTGGTAGTAGGTTGGGAGGGACGACATCTCCACTCTTGTTTTCCCAAAGAGTTGGTGCCAGCTTTCTACTTTACATTTTAATGTTGTAGATTATAATTCTCCAGATCTGTAGTAGCTAAACTCTAACGGTTTTGAATAATCTAATGTTGTATTTGTGTATTCTGTACTAATGGAGTAAATTCAGATAGTAGCATAGAGTTATTTATATTTAACCGTATTTTCCTAGATGCATCATTTTTTACATAATTTTTACCTTCTATATTTTGAATTTCAAGTTAGTTAATGGACTTCCAAATAAATTTTGATTTCTACTATATGTATAGATCTATGTTTTTATTCCTAGGCTTACAAATAAAATCCATTTACTTCGCATATATTTGACTTCTTATTACAACATCACAATATTCAATCTTAATGTTATGCATTGTCCCAAATATATTCTTACTTTTCATTTTAAAGATAAATTAACAACTAGTCTCATAATGTCTAAATATCATAATAGATTTCCATCCTTCTAAATAAGCGCATGATTCTAAGTTATGTAATTTTAATCTAAAAACCTCTAAAGTATATTAGGTAATGTTAGTATTTAGACCTGTAAGCTTTTAGCTTAGACCGTACTCCTTCTAAATAATGTTCATAGTATTATGACATAGAAAATTAGTAAGTATTAAGTATCTAATAAAATATGTCTACAAACAGAACCAGTTCATGGATCAAAGATCCTTAACTAAGTATTATAATTATAGATATTTTCACTTTCTAACAAACTTGAAAGTTTGTATATGAAAAGCCTTGATCTAGTATATAATTGCATCACCAGTCACGGGATTAAATCCCTTAAGGTTACAATATAAAACTATGGTATGGAAATCCTTTAATTTTCCCTTAGAAGTTACATGTAATAAAGACAACTAAGAGACAATCGACAAACGAAATGATAAATTATTATAAGTTCTAATAACATTACGTAGTTCAATCACCATAAGTAAATCCACATTGTAAATCAAGCAATAATTATAACTTCCACTCTTTTTTATAAATAATTGTAGGATTATCATACGAAATATTTAAATCAAATCTTCATCCAGTTACTTACACCAAAAATCACAACACTCCTTGCAACAGGAGGATCGGTGTTTGGGAAAAAACCACAACATGGCTTCCAAACTGAGTTTTCATAACCTACATTAAAAACAACATTTAATAACATAGTAGCATTAATTTATTACAGAGGCATAGCCTTGGGCTCTCCGAAGCTAGGAATCCATACTTATGAAGGTTATGGGATCAAATCCCATACAGTTAATCAAAAGCACATAAATATAATGCAAACCAAAAACTGTATTACAGAAAAGGAGGTAAGTGAAAAAAATATGTATTTCCCCTACACGGCCATAAGACCATCCATGATGGAGGCTGAGGGTTTACATATAAACCCCATATCAAATCTTCAAAAAACAATACTTATCAAATTCACTTAAGCAGTTTAAATATGGTTGTAAGACCATTCCACAATGGCTACCATTTCTGTACAGAATATATATATATATATATATATATTCATTAGTTTAAACAAGGAATCTTTATAGAACCATAACAATCATAGGTTATAACCATCATTTTGTTACATGTAGTAAAACCATCATAGATGGTGGCCTTAATCTTTAACAAATTATTAACAAGAAAAACCCTAGTCATAAGCTCCTCAATATTTTCCACAACAAAAAGTTGTACAAGAAACCTTAAATGCAGATTATAGTTGTTTAATAAACTTATCTTAAGGTTGCAGTTGCTTGTTGTCATCTCACGACTCAATATTTGGGTCCTGCCACCACCAGGAAAAAGAAAGGGATTAATGATTACAGAGTAAAGAAAATATGCAAAAGACGATTAATAAAATGAATGAGGTTAATAAGCACTTACATGGGCATCCTAAGATGTGGTCCTAGGAGAAGGCGACTTCATCGCCTTCTTCCCAGCACCAAAAACCTACAACTGAAACAGAGTAAGTTAGTTTATAAAATTTTAACTCTTTTTAACCGAGAACCAGCAACCCTTTGGGGTCAGTTTTCTTACCATGACGCTAGGTATGGGTGGATAATGGTTGGATCCTCCGAGGGTTGTTATCCCTCCAATTCTGCACAAAAAAAAGAAAACGTTAATCAATAAAAGAAAACCAATAATGAAAATGTACCAAGCTAAGTTGCAACAACATAACTTTTACCTGCTATAGAAGACTATGCACTAGATGAGAGTTATGATGGTCTGAAGGAGCTCGGTAAGATTGGCCACTAGCGAGGTTAAACTCCACATTTTCTGCCACCTCATAACATAACCAGAACCAGTAAGCATGATGACAAGTTCATAGAAGAAACCCCAAGTTGCAAAGCCCGACCCTCGGCAAAAATTCTGAAAATCCCAAAACAACTTTAACGTAGCCACAGGCCAAGTGAAGGTCTTTACAAACCATTTTCAAATCTCTTTGCTATCACCATCCAGGTGTAGGGAATATGGGAGTCCCATACTACCTTGTGGACCCAGTTGCGGTGTCAACTTGCAGCCAAGGAACACCATTCATTACAACCCCAAAAGTTCCATTAAAAGCACACAGACAATTTTATTACATAAACCATTACGAATCAAATTCTTGGGTATTGCACTAAGTCACAAACCATACCATATATCCACGCGGGATTAAGCCTTATCATATGAAAAACAAACCATAGGACGTGCAAGTCAACCCGTGTACAAACCTTAACGTAATAATACATATATTGTCACTTTTAAACCTTTACACTTATGGGATTTGGACTAATTCCATCGCAATCATGGCTAGTCACATAACCCTTTCTTAAGGTTCAAGCAAGTCTTAGCTTAAGAGTTAGGAAAAAACTTAAACCTTTTAAATATTTATTTTATGCATAACCTTAATCTTAGCGAAATGTTTAAACAAGATCCTCCTCCCTTGTTATAGCATAAATAATAGGATAAGCATGTTTAAAGATTGAATTGAAAACCATGAACACTCATAACACATGCATGATAATATTTATGCCACGGAGGTCTAGGGCCTCTTCAAATGCATTAAAACCGGATTGTGTTTTCAGGAGTAAATAGTTCCTTGTCTCTATATTCAAACCAATAACCTCTGCATGGAAAACATGCTTGTACAAACCCTAAGTCTCATACTTAGTGGTAGGTCGTACATCTATTATAAGACCAAATCCTTGTAAAAAGCACTTTAAAGTTAAATGACAGACTGGGTCAAGACAAGTATAGTCTCCCACGCCTTAAGCTAGAACGACCTAACTTAAAGATAAAACTTTTAATTAAACCGAGTTATATAAAGTACATCACCTAAAGGAGTGTGGTTGAAGGTTCCCAAAGGAACTGGCCCTATTTTTCATCAATGATTCTTGTTGTAAACTGAAGGATATCATATTTTAGATTCAACAGTAAAATAAACATAGAATGCTGTTAAAGCAAAGGTAAAAA
The DNA here is from genome assembly GCA_001517045.1 of Pseudotsuga menziesii. Taxonomy (NCBI): domain Eukaryota; kingdom Viridiplantae; phylum Streptophyta; class Pinopsida; order Pinales; family Pinaceae; genus Pseudotsuga; species Pseudotsuga menziesii. The sequence goes on along the minus strand of LPNX011209516.1, from coordinate 36,789 downwards.
TAATAGATTTAAAAAAACATTATGTCTGATTTTTAGGTGCGTTACACCAATCTAAGAAACTTTCCTAAATAGAATCAATCATTCATAGATATAAATGAAAACATAAATCGATTTATGATTGATACATAAACAATATCTAATTGATACATGTTAGATAATTGTGCAATGATATTGAGTAAAACATATCTACTAATGAATATAACATAAAATCCAGATCTATAATAAATAGCCTACTGTAATTAAAACATAAAGTAAGAACATGGCACCATTGCTGGGAAAACCGAAATGGAATAGTCATTCCTCCCAACCAACTCCCAGAGCAACCAAGTTACTTGCTCCAAAACCCTTGATCATGTTCGTTGAACCACGAGAGAAAATTCCACTTAATGCACCATCTCTTGCCACTACTACATTTTGACCAAAAATCCGACGACAGTAGTGTTGGATTGTCGACACTTCCCTGTCGCATGTACGACACTATGATTTTTTTTAAGTGTCGGTAGTGTATCGTCGGTTATCCGACATCCTTCCAATCCGTCGGTTAAGCGACACCTCAGTTTACCGTCGGTTAAATGTAAAGCGTCGGTTAAGCGATAGAATATCTTTGACGGTAGTGAAATTTTTTATAAAAAATAACCTTCATGCCGTCAGTTAAGCGACAGAAAGGCCGTCGATTAAGCGACGGTGGTCAATTTTTTTTTTTAAAAATAACTTTCATTCCGTTGGTTAAGCGACGGCTATAACCTTCATGCCGTCGGTTAAGCGACGACTATAGCCTTCATTTCCTCGGTAAAGCAACAGTTATAGGTGTCGGTTAAGTGACGCCTATGTGTGTTTTAAAAAAAAATACAAAAGCAGAGTACCAAAAGCAGTGATCTCTGCCCAGTTGAGGGCATCAATACTCCATGAAAGATAATTCTGTGTACATTTTTTCCTTATAATATAGACTTGCAGTTCCAGCTCCAGTTCACCATGTGACTTAACCATCTCTTGGAGGGGGCCCATTTCAAGAGGTACATTTTCTACATTACTGTTTATATCTTCTGTGTTTATCTTAACGCACTTTCTCTTTCTACCGTTGATACTATACTACCTCTGTTTCTTGTTTTTATGCCTTAGTTTTTAATTTACAATTCATTACAACTTCACGAGAGTCTTGTTGTCACCCCTTTTTCACAGGGTTCACTGTATGCAAAGCAAAGAAGAACCACCATCATTTTAATGTGCTAGCTCAAGCACAGGATTTGGTTTTTCTAACTCATCCTCCAGGTCACGACCAAATGCCACATGCAGCAGTCTAAAGCAGAGGGTGTTGAATGAATCGAGGAGCTCAAAAGATGTGTTGGAAAATCTTCAAGCCCTACTGAAAATAAGTACAAAGCAACAATTCTGTTAGTAAAATTAATAAAAGATTCAAGTTTTTCAGGCATCAAGGAAGAGGCTATTATGAGTGGAACATAGTTGAAATGCTTGATAGTGATAATAGAAATCAAGATGCAGTGTCCAGGTTTAAAGGCACAAATTACTGAGATAAAGAACCCTGTAACAAGATCGCAGTGGGAAAGAAAAAAAACACACTTCTCCAGCATTCTAAGATACAAGCCCTTTGTCAACGAGGAAAATGTCAAAGGTAAACTACTAGCCGAAAATCCTCGGTAGACCATAAAACTGGAAGCACAGGAAAAAAATGATACATGATGAATTGTCCTGGCAGACATGGGAGTCCACAGAGCAAGGAGCACACTTGCAGAGGAAAAAAGAAAACGAGTTTTAGTTTAAAGGACTCCATATCCAATGTTAGTGACCACCGATGGTATGGATTGCAATTTTCGAATTATATTTATGAACCCACTGGGTGTATCCTCATATCACGGTAAAGTTTTGAGGAAGAAAGTAAAGTTGCGACTTTAATATAGCCAACGTGAGAATTGTTGTTGGTTGAGGAGCTGTCAGCAAAAGCTTCAAAATCCCTCTTAACGAAATTTCTATAAATATCTTCAACATTCTATAGTGTACCTTACATGCTTTAAAAGTAAAACACCATATGTTGTGTAGTGCATACTTTACTAGAGATCTTTTACAAAATGTCCATCTAGTAACTAATGCCAATCAAAATAATGTGAATATTGACGATGCAATTGTGTGTGCATAATGTTACTCATATCCATTGATTGTCTTATGTGCATATGTGCACTTACAGGAACGACAATAGATGACTAGATATAATTTTCGAATGTCATTACCCCTTGCTAAATGTACTGAGCATGCTTAGTGCTATCATTATCTCTACATGTGCCATGTATGATGCAGATTGAAGTACTGTAAATATCATATATCTGGCAGGTTAACATAGCAGGGCAAAGACATCAGTGCCAATAGTGTAGAATGTAATACAAATGGAATGCATCACCATTCAAAAACACCGTTATAGACCTACATACCTGTTTGATCGAAATTCCTCATTGTCTCTGACTGTCAATCCAGCCTCTGAGTGCTGTAAAAGATACAAACATATGAAAATTACAAGAGCTCCAACATTCTATTATATGATACATCAAAAAAACTCCAGACCACAAAATTCTTAAAATATCTCTTTACAAAGAATCCATTGTGCTCTATCCTATAAATAAGAAAAGCCAACAAATAATACAAGTATGTCAGATCAGTGGAAAACTTACTTGATTTGAAGGTATGGCACCTATATAGTACTCTTTATCCCTGAAACTCTTCTTAACCAAAGTTTCAATATCTGGATTATGTTGATATGTTAGAAGTGATATAAATAGTAATAATTAAAAAAATCAAACAGCTGTTATCAATATCAGACGACACAACTACAACTATAGGAGTGATGAAAAGAAACTATAACAGTAAACTCGTAAACAAAATAGAAAACAAAGCAGGCCATTAAAGGATCAAAGGGAAACGAGAAATTAACAAAAATATGTGAGTCATGGTGAATTTAGCATCACTGCTGCACATATCCCCAGTCCCTAACAAATGTTTCAATCCTAACGCCAAAAACAAATTTTTCAACGAAAAATAACTGACATAAGCAAACAGAAATTACACCAAGAACAGCCAAAAAACTGCTTCTGTCTTGAGCCTGCAGTACAACTACTGGAAAACAAAGTCACCCTTCAATCTTATTACTACTAGTACATTTGAGTTAATGACTTCCCAAACTGGTGCCTCTGTGCCATAAATAGAGGTTCCCCTAAATATAGACAATGATGCATATATCATCAAAATAAACCCTATAGAAGCCATGGCAGGTACTACTAAATCAACATGAATGATGGATTACCATTTGGAATCAATTAATGATGGTTGGCTGGAAAGATAGGCTGGTGTACTAAGTATATTGAAATTTGAAACATGGATCATTTTCCAGGGAAACTATACAGATTAACAAACTAAAAATCCTTGCATATGAACTTTTCAAAAGAGTTGGTTTTATGGTCAGCATGCATACTTTCTAATCCCAGTATAAGACTCGCAAAATATATTAACAAGGAAACACACCTTTCATTAATAAATAACTCGACAGCCTTCTCATTTGCTGCACTAAGGACTCCAGTCATGGTTCCTCCTGCTCTACCAGCAGAATAAGCAAGATCCATTGAAGGATATTTCACACAATCTGGAGCTTTGAAGGTTAATGAGCCCAACCTGCATAAAAACATATAATGCTTCACTAATCCATGACACATCGAACTAGTATGTGTGTACATATTTACAGGCCACTCAGCAAAAGAGACAATAGAAGACAATTGTAACTATGTTAAATCATTAACAATTCAAATTTCCAGAAAAATAGTTTCTCATAACCAGTCCTTTCCATTCTAATCAGAAATACAAGCAAACCAGCTTATTAGTAAGAATACATACTTGCAAAGATCAAGCCATGGCCAGGTTATCTCCGAGCATGATATTCTTTCAGGCCATGACATTGTATACAGTATTGGAAATCGCATATCTGGAAAACCCAGTTGAGCCAAAACAGAGGAATCCTTGTAAATAAAAGCAGCCAAAACTCCATCAGAAAAGCATTTGGTGTTGACAAAAACAAGAAGCAGATCCTGAACACAAGTACATTTGCTAGACAACATATCCTACCTGTGTCTCAACCATTGAATGAATTATCGATTGTGGGTGGATCATAATCTCAATATTCTCATAGTCAACTCCATAAAGGTAGTGTGCTTCTATTACCTCAAGACCCTGAGAACAAATAACATTTCCGATACCAGATATTCAGATTTGGAAAGGAAAACAACTCAATAAAGCATGAAGGTTAATAAACAGAAATAAAACAATGACAAATTACAAAGCAATGATGCCATACCTTATTAAACAAGGTGGCAGAGGCAACAGTTATTTTTTTCCCCATATTCCAATTAGGGTGCTTTAGAGCATCAGCAACTTTTACCTCCTTCAATTTCTCCACCAACCAATACCTAAAGACAGAAAATGCCACTAAAGCATCAACTCACTTGCCTTTGGATACATTCTATGACAACCGGTTCCTAAAATGTCTCAGCTTCCTTTCTCAGGGACAAAGTCACAACCAGAGCCATACACAATAGATAAAGTCAATCACAGCTGATTCTACATCCCAGCTGCAGTCTAAATCAGAGGATATCAACTCAGTTCTTGCAAATTACTGAAGGCAACTTTCTGGAAGTTGAAATATTACAATGATTTTAGTCAATCATTTTATCACTTCCCTTCAATATATGTGATCAAAAATGCAGGTATCCTAGAAGGCTGGCAGCTAGTTTTGTAATGTTTTTCAAGAATTCAAGCAGCTCGTGGCTAGGAATATTTAGAAATCTTTGCAATGTTTACACTCTGGCATATTATAAGTATGTACTAAAAAACAATATTAGTGATATTGCAAATTATAGCAAAATAAGCATTGCTAAGAACCTTGTAAATTCAAAAAAATAATACAATGATATATCAATCCATGTTTTAGCATGTAGAAATCTTCCATAGTAAAATAAGTCAAAACATGTGAAACTTGACAATCTATGCAAACATGACAAGCTGTAACCAGGTCCACTCACCCGCATGCCTATGTAAACCAAGAAATCTCCAATCTTACCCATTTTTTGCACATCTTGCAGCAAATTTTTAGACCTTCATGTAGCGTCAATTGCACAGATTTTGTGTTCATCTTCTAAGCATATTATATGTAGGTTAGGGAATAGAAATTGTATTCATTTTCTAACCAATATTCAAGCATATGGGCACATATTTCCACCAGAGATTTTTCATAATACAATTTTCTATATATTGTGCTCAGTTTCTACGCAAATTTTTGATACCTTGGGCACAGATTTTCACCAATATTGTAGATACGTTGTTTATAATGCAATTATGTTCTACCATACACCTATATAGTGCTAATTTTCTGAGTAAACTTTCTGGCACCACTGAACCAGGAAAGAGACAAAGATGAATAAAGTCCATGATGAAAGCAGTCACACTAGAGGAAGTTGAACCTAGAATAATTGTTTGAGTATGGCCATGCACATTATAGCGGTAGCTTTAGAGTGCATTAGCTATGTTCCAAAGATTCATAACGTTTGTATCATTATTGCACAAACTTCTTAGTTAAATGAAATTCCAGTACTATATTTTTGCCCAAATATTTGTGTCAATCATGTGTGCTCCTATATGTAATTATTTCTGATTATCTGATTTAGCTTCATAAATTGTCTTGCCTAATTAGTTCATTGTGCCTGATTACCCTGTGGTAAGCATACCATTTCCATATGTTACGATTTATGTCAAGGTTGGTCTTTGTAATGGCACATGTTGCTTCCTAGTTTTATATTGGACAAGCATCTCACTCTCAGTTGGTTCAGAGTCAATATTTTGCACAGCAATGTCATCCTTCTTGTCCTTAAAATATCAATAGTAGATGACGTTGCACTTTGACCACATTTCGTGTCCTAATGTAGGACTCAAAACCAAAGAATGCTAAAGAGAAGAGTAATGATGGAGTCCTCAAATTCCATATAGGTTGAGCAAGAAACTTGTAAAGGAATAGAGTATTACATAATTTAGTTGTACCTAAGTTATTAAATCCAATAGAAATTGTAACAGAACAAAGTATTACATAATTTAGCTGTACTCGTGTGATGAAAACCAAATCTAAACAAGTGAATGCCATAAAATTATGCCAATAGGAATAATCAAACATGTAACAAGTATAAAAAATAATGTACATTGTAGACAAATCCAATTCTTAAGACCTCAACACCGTTCTTTTCTCCTCGAGGTCCTTCAATTCCTTTCCCCACGTATCCAATTTAGCCAGCTTTTCTCTTTGCTTAGGATTCAGTGTTCCTTCACCAGCCATAGATGCTTGTTGTGACTCTGTCAAATGAATCTGTTCACAAAATAAGATTAGTTTTAGTGCATGAACAAATCATCTTTCCATACATTCATAGACATTAGAAACAATTCAGTATTCCCTGTATGAGAATACAAAAGATAATTATAAATTTCTAGTAGCTTCCCCAGTGTAGCTAGCTTGCCACAAACAACTTGTGCCTGATTACACCTATGTGACATTTTACATAATAATGTTACCAAGAAGCCATATACACATTACATCTAAGAGGTTATTAGAAGCACAATGCCACAAACAGAATCCTCGTAATCACCTTTATAAGATCACTATAAAGGTCACTTCTACAAATGTATGTACCTTTTTCTTCAATGCTCGAATACGTTTATCCAGATCCATTCTCTCAGGATTTGTCTGTTCTGAAGAGGTAGAAACAGAAACCTCTGTGGTAATAGTTAATGAACCCATCTGCTTAGCTACAGCCTCCACATCTGGATCTCTGATGGACTTTTCATGCCCAAGAGATATCTGAGGAGCACAAGGAAGCAATTCAAACCTGCCAGGATGTGGTTCCAAATTACTTTAATCTATGTAAATGGCCCAATGTGACCCACAACTCTCCTTGGATGAAATTGTAGAATGAGTAATCTGGCTCAATCACTATAATAGAATGAGTAATCTGGGTGTATTTTGGCCATATAGGGGAGCTATCACAGCTGGAAAATATCATTCTAGATATACTCTCTCAGCTTCAAACATTATACAAAGAGCATAGTGTGAAGGAAAGGGGTTGGTTATTCTTAAGGCATAGTGCATGGCTGTCGACATTTTTTGTCATAACTAAATGAGCTATTTTGGATGTGAACTCATTATTTTGTTGAGTAATAGGCAAAGTCATGATCCTAGGCTAGGTCCTTTGGATATTAATTGTTTCATTGTACAAGGTCACTTGTGTTAGATAAGGCCTGATTAGATCAAATAAGATAACATAATTTTATTAATGTCCATGAATGACCAAAGAAGTCGATCTATGCAACTGAAAAGTATATTAGTAGTGATAAATAATGAGAGTGCCAACTCAATTCCTAACAGCTAAAAGCTAAAAGAGTAAGGAAAGAAGCTGCATATTAACATGAAATTAAAAGGCAAAAGTATATGACTATATCTATCAGTACAATGTAGAGTGGCCTGCTCCACAATCACAGTCTAAGTAGAGATAGTAGAGATAGAGGAAGGAGTGGAAGAAGGAAAAGAAGCAACATAAGGACACACAAAGGGTGAAGAAAATAGAGGAAAATACAGGCCCCATGAAGAGGTTTACAAGGAACATAATGCAGTTATGGAGATGAAAGAAAAGCAGCAGCAGGATTTTCCTTCTCCAATTAAGAAACTCACTGAATGTGAAAGCATAGTTGGAAAAGGGGCATCTCAGTCTCAGACAACAGGGGGAACAGAGAATGATGTCATCCCAATAGCTGTAGGAGAAAGCATTTCAAACATGAAATGCTTACCTTTAAGTTACCTTTTGATATATATGTTCCTAGATGCAAGAGAAAAAAGGCACACTCAAGATCATCTTCTCTTCAAAGAGTTGAAGCTTTCCATGCTTCTCCTGTAGAAGAGAAAAACAATCCATCGCTGTAGGACTACAATGTTAATGAACTGAAAATGGAAAGAAAAACAAGCCCCTTCAGAGATGGAATTTAGGATAGTGTTTAAGGCTTGAGCATTCTGCTAACTTGTTTTAGGGAAGAAGTAGTTGCATACCACTCAAATGCAAACTGGTTCTGTTATGGGTCCTATGCTTTTTCCATGATCCAAAATCTTACATGTATTATTATTTGGATGAAAGGTTCAGATCAAGAAATATACAACTATTCTCCAAAGGCTTCTTGTTGCTGTTTGAATCTGGAGTTCTTGGATTTGGGAACCTGCATATTGAAAAGGTTTGTTGTAAACTTCTACTGTGAGCACAACTTGTATGCTGCTACCAGATACTGGAGGATATAGATGAGATCATTTGATACGTTATTGCTAATTTTCAAGAGGGTTGAGGGATATTTAATCAGAATATTAGAAAACCTCAACATGTCTAATCCATTTGCATAATTTATTTCTGTGAAGTGAGCCATTATGAGGTGTGCTTTTCACTACTCAAGAAATGTATGACTATACCATATCTAATTTAACAGTTATTCTTATTTGCAACCTGTTTGAACATGTGAGAAATTTGTCTTTTTGTTCCTACAGGAGATAATTTTTTCTCATTCCTTTTATCGTTTCATTGTATCATGGTAAATTGACAATTTGATAGCCAAGCTAAATATATGCTATAAATAAAATTGAAAGTCAGTTTGATAAAAATAGCATATCAAATAATTCAATCTTGTGCAGAGTATGGAGACTCTAATTGTCATAATTAAAGTGAACAAATAAATGTGAGGTTGGCAGCTTCTTTTGAGGATTCCTTTGTATCTACTGTATTTTGAAGGCTTGTTTTTGAAAGCATAGAGAAGATGTACACATATTCGTTTGAGGGGAATATAAATGTACATTCCACTCTTTGACCATTTTCTTACTTGAAATTGAAATTGATGTGTTTTTTGAATAAGACATCAGTAATGTTTGTAGTGGAGACTCCATACATTTTCATGAGGGGAGACAAAATAACTGGAGACAGTATTGAATGCGTTCTTTGGTTTGATGTACTGATACTACTCATAGAATAAGGTCTAAAGTCATTGAATATATATGTAAGCCTGAATCGCAACTCTGACTTGGGAACCTCTCACAGAGAATTTAAGAGCTCCTATAGGTCAATTTAAATTTTATGGGCATATGTCTTCAGTTAGACAATCACAAGCTGGACTGCCAAAGGCCCCAAAGTTGTATGAGAACAACTGCAGTAACAATCTCAGTTTTTTTATTTTACGAAAAATCCAAAATGCTACACAAATAACCTTTGCTCTTCTACACCAACACAAAATGGAAGCAGTTGACTTACACATCGATTCAAAATCTCTAGCAAACGGACACTGTTGACTTACACATCGATTCAAAATCTCTAGCAATGTAGCATATACTGTTTTGGAGAATATATTGCGATGGGTATTGAAAGAAACTTATCAAAATATCGGAGAATATTAGAAAATATTGTTAGAAGGCAACCTGAAAAACTCTGAAAACTTTCTAGGTGAACCAAAATCCTGGTTTTGGAAGAAAATGGCCCATATACGCTGAAAACTTAATGTGAAATAGAAAAAAAAAATAAAAGAGGAAATAGAAAGGACCTGGTAACAAGCTTAGCTACACGCACCACGAACATCATTCACCAGAATCGTAGACCCTGCATTGATAATGTGCAGCCGTTGGGGAAACCCCACCCTGTCAAATCTGTGAGCAGGCTTAGCTAAACACCCCACCAACATCATTCACCAAAATCGTAGACCCTGCATTGATAATGTGTAGCCGTTGGAGAAACCCCACCCTGTCAAATCTGCGAGCAAGTAGGCATAGGTGAACAAACCCCAAGCCATCGAATCTAGGAGTAGGCAAGTGTAGGTGAGAAAAACCTAGTCCATTGGATCGATGAGTAGGTGTGCTAATTCTGAAAACCCCAATCACCCAAGTCGATTATGGTCCGAAGAGGGCCTGCAAATACAACCAACATTCCATGGATGGTGGCACCACCATGGGTCCTTTCATCAAAACAATAACCTTGAATTCCAGCAATGCTAAACCCTTGAGGGAAAAAAGGTATTGATGGGATGCAGAATGGAAAACAAAGAAAATTAAGAAAAAATAGAATAATATCATTCACAAATGACAAGTGACTCAATTACTCATTACTCATAAGTTAATATTTAGAAATTATAATATTTAGAAATAATATATTCAATCATAATATTTAGAAATAATAATTTAATGATAGTCACAAGAATATGAGAGGTATTAATCAAGTGCATACCTTCCAAGTATGAGTTGATAGCCTTGTGAATCAATCTTACCTTGGGGAACAAAAACTATGAATGCATTTCATAGACTTTATGTCTCTTGTGATATTCTTTTGCATTTTCCAACACTATGTTGCATCCTTCCACTTGACAACGGGAAGGTTGCGCGGTCGAAGCCGAAAAATCCCTCGGCTTCTTATAAACACAATCGCCAATGCTATTACTAGAGACTGGATTAATTACCTGAGCCGGATTCCCAGCGTCTCCAAAATGCTGCCGCTTTCCTAGCTTAAGGCACGTTAAGGAATCCCTTTGAACAGCCTTGATGACATTAATGTTATCTCTCATGGGACCCTCGTTAGCACTCTAAAAATTGTCATTCCTCCCGAGTCCCACCCAAGCCAACTACCACCATATTTCTCTGACAGAATGGCTATACTCGGAACCCCCAAGAAAATTACCACCATTTGCAACCCCTTCTACAAGCCAACCCTTCAATAATCCAATGCCTTGGCTTTTCACAGAACCCTCAGCCAAAGGATTCCGATGAATCTTGACATCTGGAGGAAACTGTGCCTTATGATTGCCTGAAAAATTCCAGTCGTTGATGACTTCAGTAAAATTACCAACAACCATGAGAAGCTCAGATAGGGGTGAGGACTCATGAACCATGTTCGTCCCATAGAATAACTCCTTCCCAATATTATAACCCTCTTCTGAACAAACCCATTCAGCCATGAGTAATCTCTCATACCTATCCCCGGCCGTACTATAAAGCCCTGTGCAACCTTCCTAGTCCCAAGGACTCTTTAAATGCCAATCCTGCATCTTAGAGGGCCAGCAATGATCATGGCTGCTACTGTTGTTACCACCACGATTTGCCATGGAATTCGAGTCCATATTCTTAAAAATGACTTCTTCTTCACAAGACCAAAACTAATCCAAGGAAAAATACAAATACATTTTCAGGCTCTTTTCACATGATGAATATTACCAAATCCAGCGATCCCATATTTGCTTCAATTTCCAAATTCGGGATGATTAAAATACTAACCTTGTTGTCTCAACAAAACTTCCATGAGAGCAATACTCCCTAGAGCCTTGTCCAACAGACCCGCATTAGAGAGCCCCTGAATCAAACTGATGTAGGTAAAAACATTTGGGGCCATCCCCTTCTCAACCATGAGAATCTGCAATTCTATGGAAAAATAGAGCTCGCCCATTTTACAGAGCCCATCAATCAAAGAAATGCAGATGACAACACCGAGCTCACAAACTATGGCCACCATCTAGTAGTGAATGTTTTCATGTGATGTGTTATTGGTAGTGTGTCCATGAATTGAGAACCCTTTCCATGGGCATAAATTGGAAGGAATGTTTCATGAACTATGCTATTTCTATGTGTTTCTATTTTTGTAGTTTGAAAATGTTATTATGTGAAATTAATTAACACATAGAGATATAGATAAATGCAAGAGATAAATTTTAATGGAATGCACGAATAATCATGGATTCTTTGGATGAATGAAAGTTTTTTCAATAAGGAAAATTTATAGGTAGAGATGTCTCATATATGGTCTTCAAAGTAGGCCCATAATGAAGACTAGTTACTACCACATGCATAGACAAACATTATAATATGGATCACATATTATATATATATATATATATAATTATTGTATGATACCTAATCAAGAAAGTAATTGATTTTTTCATGATAATATCTCATGGTAATTGAATGTCTATGGTATAGGTGAGATACCAGTTCTTTCTTATGAATATAGATGATTACTTCTATAAGCTTCAAAGTATGGGGTGGGATGATACTACGATGACATTAGAAACTTGCACTGTGCTTTGATCACTTAGAGATAATATTTTTTTTAGTTTTCTAGTGGGATTCCCTAGAAGTAAATCTTTAAAATTTGTTTCTCTTCTTGTAAGGGTGAATGGCTACAAGGAAAAGAGGAATTGAATGAATATCATGTGTGCGATTCATGACATATGATGGTTTGGGTCACAGGGGCTTCACTTGTTGGCCAATATCCTATCATGTTAGTTCATATTGTGGGTTTTAAAATTATAAAAAATCGAACCAATATATTGCAGGTATTGGGGGGATGAGGGGTTTAAGGAGGGGGTGGGTAGGGTGGTTTGTAAGGATTGAGGTATAAAAAGGGGTGGGGAGGAGGTTTTAAGTATTGGGAGGGGGTTTCAACAAAAAGAGTTTGGGTCAATATCTCTTGAAATTAAGGGTATTCTTTAATATCCCACGATCGCACGTGCTATGTGAGAGGTTCACTAAGTGAAGTCCCCGTGGTTTGGGTCAAGACAATATATTTTGGGTGTATTAGAGAATACCAAAACATAAATTATGCTTTTTGATGCATCGTCGCTTAAGCGACGCTTATGAGGCTAGACGTCGCTTAAGTGACACTTATGAGACTAGCCGTCACTTAAGCGACGCTTATGGCCACATTTTCAAAAAAAAAAATTATCTTTGTGATTTTTGGTAGGTTTAACTAAAGAAATCCACGCACCGTCATATTTTTCCTTCGGATTTTGGGTCGAAATGTAGTAGTGTGCATTATGACATTCACTTCTTGTTCAATGCTAGCCTCCTACTTGCTAATGGACATACTATTATACAATATTTTGCCTAGGACTTGGTCATTTATGAGCCTCCTTCTCTTTAGTACTCAACTAGGAGTGGTGACCTAATTTTGGGGAAGATTCCTCCTACACTGTAACATACCCAAAAAACTGAAAAATAAATATTTATTATTTATTTTAGAAAAAAACATTATGTTAAATTTATTGTAAAGTTTATGACCAAGTGGGTCAAGGATGACTGTAATTGAAGAATTATTTATTTTAATAATTAAATAAAGGAGATACCTATCCAAGGGAGACTAATACATGAGTTTTCACTAACCCACTAGGAGGAAGAAGCAGCTATACATGGTTGATTGACAAGTGGCAACACTAGTATTTCACTTTCTAGATGTTGCAGGAGCATAATCCCTAAAAAAGTGGTCATGTTCCTTAAGAGGGGGAGGTGAGATGGTGGCTCATTTAATTCCAAAACTGACCCAAATACCTAGGGAATCTTATATAAACCATCAAATTGAGTAGGAGGCTCAGTACTCATTTTGATTTCTAAGTGAATGAACCTTCTGACTGCTGCAAACTAAAAATTCACGAACATAAGGAATTTGATGAGGGGATAGCTAAAGTGATTTGTTGAGTTAAGTATGCTACTCGGTGCTAAGCTGCAGTAAGTTTTATTTTGTGGTAGATATATTTGTCCTAGTGGTTTAGTGAACATGCTCGAGGGTCCTAAGAAAGTAATTTTGGCTGCTTCAAGAGAAGGTTGGATCGAATAGTCTCCTCTGGGTGTTTGTCCCTTTCTTCATATTATCCAGTTTCAACTGTTGTTTAATTCTTCATCTGTACTTTTATCAGAATATGCTCAATAACTCTAAATAGAATGATTGGATACGTTATGTACTCTTTATCTGGAAGTTGTTAAAATATTTACATTTCTATTTATTTCAAGTTAAAAGTTGAATCTATTGATTTAGTATTTCCGTAAAGTATTCTCTTATCCTGAATAATGTTCTTCTTCCTCTAGATAAAATATTTCGAGTATTTCTACAGTATTGTTACCTTATTTTATACAATTACTAAAGTACTAGTATTGGAGGTATTACCTCTGTTAGTCTAGGTTTTTCTAATATTTATTTAACTCGGTAAAAGTCTTTGGAAACACCTTATGATAACTAATACAAAAGTTAATATAACATTCAATATTGATACAGAGATTATCATAATATAGGTATTTTAAATACAAAGATCTATAAATATAAATATATATAAATATTACTACAATAGCTTATACTAGGGACATAACTTCTCATTAGCTCTGTAAACTAATTAAGGGTTTGAATCCATAATAGAAACAAACATAATAAAGTATAATAAATCTAATGTTTAGATCTAGTTATCTTTTTTTTAGTAAGGACGAGTTATGGCTCCTTCTTTTTAAGCATAGAATCAGTTAGGAAGAATTTAAAATATAAGTATTAACTGAGCTAGGCAGCCATTTTTCTTAAAAGGTTATAACACCAAATCGAGATGATCGACATACCGTAGAACTAGTTACAGGCTACCAACCAAGTTGGTGTTGTTATCTACAACATTTTTGCTGACAGAAGAAGGTTATAGGCAACCTTAGGGATTAATATTATTTACTACCAAAACAATATTTCATATAAGAAAATACTACTTAAATTATGACCCTATGGCCTCCTTTACACATAGTCGCAGTGGAAATGGACTCATGGCTTTATCTAAAGATAATTACGACAGTATAAAATTGCCTCACGGCCATGATATCATAAACATTTATAAACTGTAAAAGAAACTAACAAACAGAGTAGAGAATGGAGAAAGTCTATTTCAGGAAATATTTAAATATAAGAAAGGTTTACATGGCGTTTATGTATGCCTCACAGAGTCATAACCATGGCCTTATCTTAAATACAAAACATATAACGATAAAACTGATAATCAAGTGGAATGACAGTAGAATCTACCAATCGTAACCAAATCAAACCAAGAATAAAATCGATGTAGTGATTATCCTTTTGTAAGAAATATATATACATACATACATACACACACACACACACACACACACAGATATATATATATATATATATAACTAAAATAAGTATTCCCAGGGAGTTATATAATCCCTCACATAAACCCTTACAAGAAGTAAGTCTAAACAATAGTTAACTCTAACAGAGGCCTTACGACCCTCGTCTCAAAAGCGTACATGAAAGGGAAAAGACTCCACGGTTGAAACTCTTAGTTTGGTAGATTAACTATAAAACAAACTATGAACAGTAAAATAACCATGTATGCTATTAATAATATCAAATTCTTTTACAAATACATCACGGCTTCACCATGTTAATAACATTACAACCTATAAACAAAATAGAGGATTTGATAAATGAAATGAAATACATGTTAAAACACAACATCCAATTTCTTAAACAAAACAAGGAGTTTACACAAACCCTCACAGGTATTTACCAGGATATAACTATTATATTATCAAAACTAGTAACAAATTTGCGCCAGGGGATTTATAGCCCCCCAAAAAATATCAACAGAAAGAGGCTCACAGCCTTATCATTTTTCAAATTATACCATGAATTGTTAACAAGACTGAAAATTTTAGATTACATCGTTATCAAAACATACATAGTCGCATGGATAAACAAAGTTACAATTTGTTAAATTAAAGCATGGAGGTATACAAGCCCTGATGGGGTCTTTCAAATTTAAGCAATTTTTTACAGAGACAGTCATGGACTATTTTCTCTCAAAACCCTGTCATAACTACAAAACGAATAGCATAATCAAAACAATGATATTTAAAACACCATATTTACAAAAGTGGCATATTCGTATGACTCCATGAAGGATGGGAAAATTCCTTTACAGTAACAAGTGCATTTTATACCAAAGCAAATGTATCACTTTCACATCGATAGCAGGTGTGGAGATAAAAAACCCAAGAGCATAGTAACAAGTTCATTTTATACCAAAGCAAATGTACCAAGGTCCAACCATAGAGCTCTGAAAGATCCAACCACGGAGCTCTGAAAGGTAAATTCATAGTCTTACCAGCTAAAAGATCTTTTTGGCCAGTCCTTAACCCACACCATTGTTACAAAGAACCGTCACGATTATCTCTAGCACATTACATTATTTCTAAAGGTTAAACTTTAAAAATTAATAAACTTGATACAAGAAGAGAAAAGGGTAAATACAATGGGAAGGAAGCACATTACCTTCCCAATGATAATGTTTTCCAACAAGATGAGAACAAGGCTTATTTTCCCCACCGGCGAGCTAAGCAATGTTGGATAGGTTCAAGAAATGACGAGGGCTAGTTTTGGAGGATCCTCCCTCTCTGTTCATGGAAAAAGGTTTAACACAGACAAGCACCCCGAGGTCAAATGCTTGTTCGGGAGGACAACTAACACCAGAAAGAACCCCACCGAAGGAAAAGACCCAACTTTAACATCACATTAAAACCCTAGGGTTTTGCACCCTATCCTTCTGCCGACATCTGGAGGTTCTATTATAACCACATGGCATGCATGTGATTGGTTTTGTGACCCATCCTTTTTTTAACACTGACCACATATTGGTTATAACCTTTGTTTCATATATGAAGGCCAAAGTCGTATGCATAATATCCCCCACCATGGAGTTTACAACATTGTTTAGTTTGAAAATTGTAACACCCCAATTTTGACCCCATGGTATTAAATTGCATATGATGTAAATATTGTATTAAATCATGGTGTGGATCTCAAGGCAAAGGCCCCACCATGGATTTAGTGTCGTATGTATCGGAGATTAAAATCGATGCTGATGGTTTATGTGCTAGCCAGACACAATGTATTTGAGACACCATGTAAATACCACGACTATCTATGCACCACAATGTTAAAGTGATGGGGGCATGGTTTCACAAGGAATAGGGAGGGGGAATTAATCAAACCTTGATCCTATGGGAAAAAGGCCAAATGTCAAAGGGAAAACCCATCAAGTTGTCAATCACCCTTTTTGTCTTTTATGCCCAGTCATCTAAAATTGGTGAAGGAATTTATTGCCTTGGGATGGGAAAGGTATGGGGGTCAATTTAAAATTTGGGGAGTTACCCATTTTTGGAAAATATTTTCTTGGCTTCTTGGGCAAGTAAATGTTGGGAAATTCCTTCCCAAGCCATTATTCACCCATGTGTTTGATTCCTCACGTAGCTGGACATAGCTGGGGCATTCTCCCTCACATTTTTGTTGTTTTCCTTAATTTTCCCCATGGCTGGGAATTCGATTTGGGAAATGCTGAGTGGCTAAGATCCTCCCTGGGAGTTTTTGTTATGGATTTCCTCATTGTCGTAGCTAGGAAATTCTATTTTTGTTTTGTTCAGTGAATGTGCAGCAGTGATTCACGTTATGGGGGTTTCAAGAGGTCGTTTTTGGTCCTCCTTAGGAAACTAAGCTTGTTGGGCATTTTACCCATGATTTCTCGAGGTTTTCCTAACTATTCCATGCCCATACATTTGTTTTTGTGTTTCTCAGTGGTTAAGGAACCAAGATCTCCCGATTTGGGTGTGAATGATGGTCGTTTTTGCTCTGGTAATGCTTAGGGACATTTTCTAAGTTCAGACTTCGACTTAAGGGTTTGTGGTGGTCGAGTGGCCTCCCCAATGCGCAAGAACATTTTGCTGAAAATGTATTTTCCCTTGCAGGGTTGTTTCCCCTCATCCATTCTGTTTTGGTTTCCCATGTACGTTTTGATGATACCCATCTGTTAAATGGTTGTCCATGCTTGATTAGTAGGTTGGCTTGGTTGGGTAAGTCCAAGGATCTATCTGTTAATGGATGGACTGTATGTTGAGGTAAATTTTATGGGCTAAGTAAGTCCAAGGGACCCATGTTTCATTGGTTAGTTTCCGTAGTAGCCTAAAAAAGCCAATTACTTATTGACTTGGCTGGACAGTATGTTGAACCAAATAGTGCGTTGGATTGACTGTGGATGTATGGTTTTGGATATGAGTGAACCTGTTGTTCCCTAGTGCCATGTGGAATCATGCCCAACTCGAGGGTGGTAGTGATGCCAAGAGAATTATGAGCACACTGGCCTACGGTTGGGTGGAACGTTACAGCAACGTAGCTAGTTGCAGGACAAGCTTATTTCAAGATAAGTATTCTTGTGTATTTTATCTTTGCATTTGTACTTTCTTATGAATTATTGTGAACGGGTTGAATGCTTGAATGGATGTTATTGCTTCCGCTGTATATTGCATGTTTTACACTTAATGCATGTTAATGATTTAAGCATATGTTATGTTTTTAATCCAATTCATGTTTATGTTTTTACGTTCATGGGGCTATTTTTCCTGTTGACAGCAGCAGTGTGTTGGTTGCGTCCTCTCCATCATTGGGATGAGGGGTGGGGACGTGACAGTGTGGTATCAGAGCTTTGGTTTCAGCTTTGGGTCTCAATGGGACATGAAGAACCAGCCTATGTGATCAGTAGGAAGAAGAGTCAGAATTTTTTTTTTTTGAAATTTTCTAAGTATTGAGCACTTTTCCTTAGCGGCTAAGAAAGCCAAATGTGAGATGCAACGGCAGCAGGAAGGAAAAGAGTGAGTCTCTATAGCAGTTGGGTCACCCGGAAGGATCCGATGAAAAACTCTTCCTTGTCGACTGAGAAGGCTGAAGTGGGTCGACCGTAACGGGTGGTTTTCCAAGAGTTGAGCTGCAGCTGTGGCAGACAAGGGAATTTTGGGCTACAGTAACGACGGGTAGAAATCAGGATTCGAGACATAACAGCGGGAAAAATTTAGGATTTGAGCTGCAATGGGGGAAGGAAGCTGGGGCTTGAGCCCCAATGGCGGGTAGAAACCAAGTTTTTTGCCACCGAAAATGAAGGAAATTTTTTTCTAAGTGCTAGCGGTGGAAAGTAAAAGAAGATCGGGGCCACAATTGCAGATGGAAGTTGGGGAAAGAGCCACTATGCGGTGGAAGAAATTTTAAGATAGAGCTAATGTGCAGCAGAATAAATTTGAAGATAGAGCCAATGTGCGATGAAAGAAATTCAAAGATTCATCCGATGTACAACGGCATAAATTTGAGGATCGAGCCGATGTGCGGTGATAGAAAGTTGAAGATCGAGCCGATGCAATGGCGACGAAAATAAATAAAAGAATGAGTCACGATGGTGGAAAGAAAAGGAATATGGAGCCGCATGACAATGAAAGAAAGACGAAGATGGATCCGATGAACGTCGGATGAGTCGAGCTGATGAGTGGTAGGTGAGTCAAGTCGATGAGCAGTGGATGGAATATAGGGAAGGAGCCACAACGACGGGTGGATGATGAGGAAGGAGCCGCCATGTTGGAAGAAAATTGAAATTTTCACCGAAACAGACTTTTGACAAGGATTTTCAGCAGGATTTTTGGTGGCATTTGCAGGGGCCAGCAAGATGAGAAATGGCAGCATGATTATGCACCAGATTGTGTGAAATCAAAATATATACAAAAAATAAATGAAGGCACTACCCTCGACCTGCCCTGCAAGCCCCCTTGACCCCTGTCGTCCCCTTCAGACAGTTGTTCTTTGTGAAAATAAAATTATGTGTTTTGGGGAACTGACATATGATTTTTTTTTTCCAAATGAAGAATCATAGCCACCTTCAAAAGAAGAATTTGAGATAGTGCAGTTGGTTAAAGTGAGTTGTGGTTCAGCCATGAGAGCCGACAACATGCATGATGATGCACAAAACTGCAATGAGTACGAGGAAGATGCTATGGGGGAAAATTTCCATGTTGGAAATGCTGAGACAAGGTCGATGGGAGAATATTACAAGAGACTCCCCCATATTTTGCAGCCACCATGGGAAGTCTAATGGCAGAGATGCAGAGTTACTAGGTAGATAATGAAAGGTTGGTTAAGGCTCAAGAGGAGTAGAATCAGCTGAATGTAGCCATGCTGTAAAATTTGATAGATATTCAGAGAAGGAAGAAAAAGAAATGTACAAGGACATTTCTATAAAGCAGAATATCATCATGTTATAGATGATGAGACACCATATGATGATGAAGCACATAGGATGGATGCCTTGAGCAAAGGCATAATTGGACCATGGACATGGTAATATGTTCATTGTTGTGAGAAGAACATAACCTCATCTTAGAAAAGATGGTACAAAAGAAGGAATAGATGAACAACTCATGAAATATTGAAAGGGTTCAGACCAAAGAAGAATGTGCTGTTAAGAAGGTCAATGGGAGGTAAGAAATTCAATGTTTTAACATTGATGGATTTAGTATATCTATAGGAAACCTATGTTGGACCTTGTAAGGTTGCGCCATAGGTAAATAAAGAATCATAAAGGTATCCATGTATCCTTGGCATGGACTAAAGCCAGAATTTATTTTGAATTCAAACAGAAGATGACATGGTCTTGTGGAGATAGGCAGGGGATAACACTTGCATATTGATGAGAGTATTTTTGAATAGACTATTTCTGTCTTGATTGATCTTGGATCAACTCTCAGCTATATCGCCCCTGTATTTGTTGAAATGTCTACTTTGAAGAATTCAAAGCATAGAAGGTCATGGTTAGTACAACTAGCCACTAGAAGCAAGGAAAAAGGTCAGTGGGGTGGTAAGGGAATGTCCATTGGTTATATGTTCTCCCACCTAGTTCTTATGACATTCTGGTTGGAATGGATTGTTTAGAAGCACATAGAGAAAAGCTTGATTGTTACAACAAGACTTTTGAAGTACTTGGATGAAGAAGCAACCTAAAGGTTGTGAAAGGCATTCCAGAATTGATCTCTGGAAGGAAGTCTTCAGCAATGCAGCTAAAGAGGTTCTATGGGAAATGTTACAAAGTGTGTGCAACTTATGTTTTGGAGGAAACAAAGAATGATACTCCTAGGTTGGAGGGATTTAATATGTTACAGGAATTCAGGAATGTTTTCTTGATGAAGTTCCTTGGCTTCCTCCAAAGAGGGACGTTGATCTCACAATTGAACTTGTGCCAGGTAAAGCACTAGTGTCCAAGACACCCTACAGGGTGAGTACACTAGAAATTCTAGAGCTGAAGATGCAGTTACAAGAGTTGTGGGAAAAGAAATATAACAGGCCAAGTGTGTTTCCATGGGGAGCACCAGTTGGTTTGAGAAAGAGAAAGAAGATACACCTTGATTTTGTATTGGTTCAAGAAATTGATCAAGGTCAATGCGAAGAACATGTATCCTTTGCCTAGGAGTGATGACCTCTTTAATCAAGTGAGAGGATCAAAGGTATTTTCCAACCTTGACTTGGGGTCTGGTGACCATCAGGTAAGAGTCAAGGATGAATATGTTCATAAGACAACCTTCAAAGTAAGGTTAGTTCTTGTTCTCCTTGATGGCATTCTTAATTATTTTAAGAATGAGGAAGAATATGTGGAACATTTGAGGCTGACTTCAAAATTACTCAAGAAGCATAAGTTGTATACAAGGTTGAGCAACTATGACTCCTATGAAGATAGAACTCATTAATTGGGTCACATTATTTCAGATAAAGGAATATCTAGAGACCCTAAAAAGATTGATGCCATGATGAATTGGCATGCTCCATGAAATTTAACAGATATAAGATCATTTGTGGGACTTGTAGGGTATTGCGGGAAGCTCACTAAAGAAGATTTTGTAGGTAAAGTGGAGTCTATGCATATGCTGAGGAAGCCTGCATGTGAACTTGTAGTTCCATGAGGAAATGTCCTTTGTATGTATGGGCATACAAATGAGGACTTCTTGAAGACTCAGATAGAATCACGTGAGCAGAGAAGCATGGTTTTTCCCAATGAAACACAGGACAAGAAGCCGCCAGGTTCCATGAGAAGGGTATCATGACTGAAAATAGGATGACATGTTGTACGTAGATGTCCAAGTTATGGGAAGCATGTGTAAGTAAGGGATAAGTACTCCCACTTGAAAAAGCCAAACAATATGAGGATGGCCTCATGGATTGTAAAAATAGGATTTTCTGTAGGAAGCAAGATTGGGAACTCCGATTTTTATTTGATTATCAATGTTATTTATTGTTTGATATTGGGAAATCATGTATGCATGAAGTAGATTTCAAAATATATGATTAAATTTTATAATTTCATCTCATGTGAACGGCATTCTTGTATGTAACGCAGGTGAGATGATTAAGGTACGCCGTTGGAGTACATAGCTTCTTGGAAGGATGTGTATGGGATACAAAGCTCCTCGAGAGGATGTATTAGGTGTACATGGTTCCTTGTAGGGATGTACGGGGTGTACATGACTTCTCAAAGGAATGTGTTTGGAACAGGTTTGGAAACCTATGATTGCAATTACTTTTATAATGACATCTGATGAAAACTGCATGTCTATATGTAACGCAAGTGAGATGATGCAAACATGTACAGGGAGTACATGGCTCCTCTGGAAGGATTTACTTGGGTACATAGATTTCCCCCCTGCCAGCTAGGCATCGATATGCATCATTGGGGATGCCCAAGGTGTAAGACATCCGGTTAGACTTCTTTTTGCACACATTCACGCCGTAAGGGGACTGTCACGAGAGTGGGGGATCTGTGAAGAGAATAACCCCTAGGTATTATGATGTTTGGAAAGGAAGCACCTTAGCATTGGTAAGAACTTGGAGGAGGTGTTGAGCCCTTAAGCTAGAGCTATTATTTAGCACCCATGAAGGTGTTAGGATATGAAGGGGGCTCAAAGGATTTTGGTTGAAGAGATACTATACATATAAGTATTTGGTTTACTTATCAAACTTTTGATTGATGTTGATTTTCTGTAAATATACATGAGCATATGATGCTGCCATGATTTAAAAAAAATATGTTATAGATTGCATCCTATAGAAATGAATTTGACATATGAATTGCATCTGTTGTGGTGTTCAGAAAGGAAGCACTTGAGCTTGGTAAGCACCTAGAGGTGGTGCAGGCTCTTGAACATAACTACTACTGAAGCACCCGAAGAGGTGTTGGGTTCAAGAACGAAGCTGTCCGACCTCGGTTGAGGGGTATTTTCAGGTGATCGAAGGCTTGCAGAAATTTGGATACCTTTTAATGCACACCCTAGAAAGCACTAAAAGGGTGGGTACGCTCGAGGGACTGTATTGCAGAGAAGAGATACCATCCTTGTGTGGGATGGGGCAGGTTTTGTTGGTGCCATGGTTGTATAGAGCCAAGCCGGACACCTGTGGAATCAAAGAAGATACTTAGGAAGATAAGTATTTGGTTCTTGTCAATTTTATATCAATATATGTGATTCATATATGATTCTAGAAAATCTTGTGATAACTAACATGGTAATTGACTCATTGCTTGGGGGCTTGAGCATAGGGATTGCTAATCGCCAAACACATTAGAAATGTTCTAAGCTGAGGAGAAGGATTCTCCAGGAATAGAAGCAGATCCTATGGTGTGTGTTGATGCACACAAACAAAGACTGGGACGAGTTCTAGATCGTGCCATTGGACAGATAAAGTTGTAGAGGAAGCACTGCGGTCTTGAAGAGGCTACGTGGGAGTTGAAGGATACCATGCAATTGACACTTTGTTCAAATTTTTGGGGCACTGAGGGCGGTGCCAGTAAAGCATTATTGTTCGATATTGTAAAGCGCTGAGGACAGTGCTATTGAAGGGGGAGGGGAATGTAACACCTCAGTTTTGACCCCATGGTATTAAATTGCATATGATGTAAATATTGTATTAAATCATGGTGTGGAGCTCAAGGAAAATGCCCCACGATGGATTTAGTGTCTTATGTATTGGCGATTAAAATCGATGCCGATGGTTTATGTGCTAGCCAGTTACAATGTATTTGAGACACCATGTAAAATGCTACATTAATAAAAATACCATGACTATCTACGTGCTGCAACGTTAAAGTGATGGGGGCATGGTTTCACAAGGAATAGGGAGGGGGAATTAATCAAACCTTGATCCTATGGGGAAAAGGCCAATTGTCAAAGGGAAAACCCATCAAGTTGTCAACCACCCTTTTTGTCTTTTATGCCTAGTCATCTAAAATTGGTGAAGGAAGTTATTGCCTTGGGATGGGAAAGGTATGGGGGTCAATTTTGAATTTGCGGAGTTACCCTTATTTGGAAAACATTTTCTTGGCTTCTTGGGCAAGTACATGTTAGGAAATGCCTTCCCAAGCCATTATTCACCCATGTGTTTGATTCCTCACATAGATGGAGATAGTTGGGGCATTCTCCCTCACTTTTTTGTTGTTTTCCTTCATTTTCCCCATTGCTATGAATTCAATTTGGGCAATGCTCAGTGGCTGAGATCCTCCCTGGGAATTTTTGTTGTGGATTTCCTCATTACTGTAGCTAGTAAATTCTGTTTTTGTTTTGTTCAGTGAATGTGCAGTAGTGATTCATGTTTTGGGTGTTTCAAGAGGTCATTTTTTGTCATCATCAGGTAGTTGATCTTGTTGGGCATTTTTCCCATGATTTCCTAAGGTTTTCCTCACTATTCCATGCCCATAATTTTTTTTTGTTGTTTCTCAGTGGTTAGGGAACCAAGATCTCCCGATTTGGGTGTGAATGATGGTCGTTTTTGCTTCGGAAATGCTCAGGGATGTTTTCTGAGTTCAAAATTTGACTTGGGGGTTTGTGGTGGTCGAATGGCCTCCCCAACACGCAAGAACATTTTCTGAAAACAAAGTTTCCCTTGCAGGGTTGTTTCCCCTCAACCATTATGTTTTGGTTTCCCATGTATGTTTTGATGATACCCATCTATTAAATGGTTGTCCATGCTTGATTAGTAGGTTGGCTTGGTTGGGTAAGTTCAAGGATCTATATGTTAATGGATGGATTGTGTGTTGAGGTAAATTTGTTGGGCTAAGTAAGTCCAAGGGACCCATGTGTCATTGGTTAGTTTCCCTATCAGCGTGAAAAACCCAATTACTTATTGGCTTCGCTGGATAGTGTGTTAAACCCAACAATTTGCTGGATTGATTGTGGATGTATGGTTTTGGCTATGAGTGAGCCTGTTGTTCCCTAGTTCCTTGTGGAATCATGCCCAGCTTGGGGGTGGTAGTGATGCTGAGAGAATGATGAGCACATTGGCCTACGGTTTGGTGGAACGTTGCAGTGACGTAGCTAGTTGCGGGACAAGATTGTTTCAAGATAAGTATTCTTGTGTATTTTATCTTTGCATTTGTACTTTCTTATGAATTATTATGAACGGGTTGATTGCTTGAATGGATGTTATTGCTTCCACTGTATATTGCATGTTTTACACTTAATGTATGTTAATGGTTTATGCATCTGTTATGTTTTTAATCCAATTCATGTTTATGTTTTTATGTTCATGGGGCTATTTTTCCCATTGACAGCAGCAGTGTGTTGGTCGCGTCCTCTCCATTGTCGGGATGAGGGGTGGGGACGTGACAAAAATATTTTTCATATTATGCTTGTGATATGTCATATTCAAAGTCAAGAGGGTAAGCCAAGCATATGTCATGGTTTTAGGCATATATTTTGTGTTGAAGGGTATATTAGTATGAAGTTTAAAAGCTAGGTTATAGTTTGGTTATTTTTGTTTTCCAAGGATGATCATTTTTCTCCTTATCACTTATTTGCTTTTAGTGAACATCGGTACTTCAGCAAAACGTTTAAGGGTGATCTCACCCACCTACACAAAGGGAAAAAAAGTTCATGCATTAGTCATGATGACTAAGTAATACTAAGACCCCTTCCTTTTCACAGCTCACGAGTGAAACAAACTGAAAGGAAAATAAGCAAACTGAAGAAACGATAAGTAGAGTCTTTAAAAGAAATTATTTTTGTCACAAAATAGTACCAACCAGAATGTTGATGTAAAATCAACAAAAGGGTCGTAAACGAAGCATGTTAATGAAAACACTAACACAAGTACATAAATCTTGGAGTTTATTAATAAATCCATAATATTTATGAGAGTAGAATTACTAAGTATAACATATCTCGATATTTTCCTAGGAACTTCTAAAGTTACATGCAGTATTTAATTTTTTATTATTATGAATTTTAGGGATGTTACATGCACCTTGAGTTCTCACTCAGTAGCTTCAACAACTTGTCTTTTCCTCTCTTGGGTTAGCAAACACTCTTCAACAACTATTCCACTTATGTCCAGTCAGTATCTTTTATTAATAAAAGAATAATTCATTACATTTGTTTTATTTTTTACTTTTTCCAAAAAAAATATTTAAAATAATAAATAAAATATTCAGTAAAAAATAATAATAAATTATTAATTTTAGGTGCATTACACAACTAAAGTATAAACAAAACAAGCATGAAAATATACCCACAAAAGGTTAAAAACTTAGAATATTTAATCTACTCTTTAGCAAACAATAGAAAGCATATTCTTTCTCATTAAATGTTGAACACATAATTCAATTTTAGTGTAATAAAATATATAATTTTTTCCCTCAATAAATTTAAAATTACTTATTTCACTTATTTTACTTAAAAATAAATAAAACATATAACTTTCCCACTCAATAAGATTTAAAATTATTTATTACACTTACTTTACTTAATAAATAAATAAAATATTCAATTTTATCATTCAATAAAACTTAAACTTATTCATTCCACTTATTTTATTTAAAAATAAATAAAATATACAACTTTCTTAGTCATATTCATTAATTAACAAGAGTGTCTAGAAAATAGATTGATTAGAAAAATAAGTCAAGCATGCCTATGAACTATAAAATTTAAATACATTGATTAAAAAATAAGTCAAACATTTTCATCAACTCTAAAATTAAAATTAGTGATTAAATAATGATTCTAACATCTTGATAACAATAAAATTTAAATAGACTCTTTAGAGAATAAGTCAAGCATCTCAATCAACTATAAATTTATATTGTATACTTATATTTTTTGAATTAAAATAATAAAATTTAATTTTTTATTACTATTGAAAAATGCTAAAATAAAAATGACTGTCATTTTTCTAAAAAAATACTTTATTGCATTTAATTATTCTATTCTATTTATTAGAGAATACTTATGTGATTTAATTTATTAAAAAATGTCATTAACTAATATAAAAATCATAAAAAATTGTATTATTCTCTAGAGAATATTAATAACTATTTTTTTAATTTATTAAAAAATATCATTAACTAATATTTAAAGAATGTTATTAATTAATATATTTTATTTTTTACATAATTTAATTTATTAAGGAGCGCCATTAAGTGATATATAATGAATGTCATTAAGTAATATATTTATTTGAATTTTTATATAAGCATATTATTTCATTAAGTAATTTATGATATTAAGTAACAATTTATATTGTGTTCTCAATTTATGGGTTAATTTTATTAACTAATTTATGCTATTAAATAACATTTAATTTTGTGTTGTCACTTTAGGGGTGAATCTCTTTATTTGTTTTTTATTTTTTAATGTCATTTATTTATTTATTTTATGTGCCTTGTTTTATTTATTGTAAGTATTTTATTTTATTTTTAATGAAATAAGTTATATAAATAGTTTTGGATTTCATTTGATTTGTCTTTATCAGTTTTTTAAATAGAGATGGATTTGAGGTAATTAAAATCACGGTTGTAACAATAATTTTCCAAACTTCTTTTAAAATTAAAAAATATAGTTAGATTAAATTAATAATTTTTAAATTTTAATGGTATCAAAGAATAATAACTTGACTGCATTACG
The DNA here is from genome assembly GCA_001517045.1 of Pseudotsuga menziesii. Classification (NCBI taxonomy): domain Eukaryota; kingdom Viridiplantae; phylum Streptophyta; class Pinopsida; order Pinales; family Pinaceae; genus Pseudotsuga; species Pseudotsuga menziesii. The sequence continues at coordinate 9,128 of LPNX011209516.1, read as the reverse complement.
TGATGGAGGGATTGTTTTAACTCTCGGATTCGAAAGACTTGACAGTAAGATATCAGATTTTAAGAATGCTTTGTGGAGACGCTTTGAATGGCGTGATGGAGAAGAGAGTTCGTTTAAGAATGCTTTGTGGAGACCCATTTCGAGTTTTTGTAATCCTTGGATGATACCAAAATAATGTTGACGGTGAGCATTCGATAACGTTCTCCATAAATGAATCATATCACAAAAGATCCTGAAAACGTTATGGTAGACAAAATGTATTTAGTTATTCGGTGGATATGAAAACATTAATGGTAGAGAAAAATGTATTTAGTTATTAGGTGAATATGATAGGCTCAATATTAATGTTTATGAATATATTGTCTACGATCAAATAATAGAGCCATTCATATAGTAATCCAGCTTTATAAATAGAGATTAATGTATCAGGCTTCAGCCTTCTCCAGTCCCGTCGTGTTGTACTTGAATGCTGAGAGCGACTCACTGACCGACTGTAATCAGAATGTCCCGAGCCGAGGGAGCAGGACACGGGACAACCAAATCGCCCCCGACCTGAAGGAATCCGATGGAAGCCGGCAGGAGAAAATTTTTGGAAAATTGCAGTTTAGAGTGTTTAAAATGCAATTTGGATGATCTGGTTTGTTTTAAAATCGGCCATATAATCTTGAGCCGGTAAATTTCAATATCAGATTTGCATAATCAATGAAATAACAATTTTCCCAATCCATTTTAACGGATTTATTGAAAAATCTGCCCGGAAACGCGGGGCAATTTGGTTGTCTTTTCACGTAGGCTTCTACGACGTCCCTTCTCTGCCAGACAATCTTCTCGATAACAGAGCCGCCACTGTCAATGGTGGAACAGGCTATCAAATTTTCTGTCATTTCTGATGTGAAATGTTGAAAATATTAATTATTAGGAAATTGGAATCTACATATCATCTAAAAACACATTATTGTGAGATAATCTTTAATATAAGCTTGGTAGCTTTCAAGAGAAGCAAATTTTAGTCTTTGTATAGGAGTTAGTTTAGGAAAGAAACATTGTCTTAAAAAAAATAAAAATTTACGTCTTTAATATAAATTGGTAGCTTTCAAGAGAAGCAAATTTTAGTCTTTCTATGAGAGCTAGTTTAAGAAAGCAACCTTGTCTTCAAAAAAGAAAAAGAAAAAGTAGGTTTCTTCATATTTAAGGAGCTTAATTGAATAGGCTCAAGTTAATTTTTTAGGTAGAAATTTATATGTCTTTAAAATAAGTTGGTTGCTTACATGAGAAGAAAATTTTAGTCTTTGTATGAGAGCTAGTTTAGGAAAGAAACCTTGTCTTAAAAAGAAGAAAAAATAAATTTTCTAAAAAAAATTTAAAAAATGGCTTTCACCTTTGCACATATGTCAAGCTTACAAACATCAATTTTCTGGAGAAAGAATTATGAGTATTGGTCTCTAACAATGAAAGCTTTGTTCATAGGTAAATATGCATGGCAGATAGTCCAACATGGATATACAGAACCACCAGATTAAACGACATATAATAATCTCACACAAGCTGAGAAGGATGCCCGGGAGAGCAGAGGAAGAAAGACAGAAAGACAATGTTCCACACACGCCAAGTAATGCATGAAAGCATCCTCCCAAAAGTAGCAACAATAACGACTACTAAGAATGCATTGGATACATTGAAAACCACTTATAAGGCTTTGAAAAAGTAAAGACTTCTAGATTGTAGATTCTTAGAAGAGAGTTTGAATCTCTATCAATGAAAGACATGGAGTAAGCGGACTCATTCTATACTCGAGTTATTCGATTGATAAAAATACTAAATTCTCATGGAGAAAATATATAAGACAAAAGGGTTGTTTCTCACGTCCCATCTCGTTTACCCAAGAGGGAATGCGACCATGGTGCTATCGATCCGGGAAAACTAATCCTCATGAACATAAATATAAAAATGCATTGAAGTAAAAACATGCGCAGACGCATAAATCATTAATATACAGTGGAAGCAAAATACATTCATTCAGAGCACATTTAAGCATTCAACATGTTCATCATTTTTCATTAAGCAACATATACAATTGCAGAGATAAAATAGACAAGAATACTTATCTTGAAAGAAGCTTGTCTTGCAACCAGCTACATCATTGCAATGTTCCACCCAACCATAGGCTAGTATGCTCATCAGTCTCTCAGCAACAATGTCACCCCTGAGCTAGGCATGATTCACACAAGGAATAAGGGAACACGAGCAGACTCACACATAGCCAAGGATACAACAAAACTCAGCCAAGCCAACACAGTTGGGTTTATCACGCTGCAAAGGAATTTGAAAGGCTGAATGTTAAGCTTGTGAGGTCAACCACAAAGATATGGACACCTACACCAGATCTAGCATGACTTCTAAAACATCTACACACCCAACACAAGGAGCATCCCCTTCCCTACTACACAGTCCCTCATGTTATGCCTTCCTTTCTAGTGCTATTCAGGGTGTGTAAAGAAGAAAACCATCCCCCTAGATCTGTTTGTGAGGTTCCTTCTCACATTAGTTTTATCAAGCTAGTTCAAACCCCATTTCCACTCCCAAATTGGTTCAGAGACCAAACTAAGATGTACACACAGCAATTACAATTCTGGGATTGAAGGAAAACATCACATAGGCCAAAATCGAGAATGGAAATTGAGTAAAATAGCTCAGCCTATACAATTCAATTTCCAGAGTCGTTTATTGCCATAACGTGGCCAAAACGAACTCAACAACACCCAAAATTGTGCATCTCTTTTTCCAGTTGCTGGCATTACCAAACACAAATTTCCAACTTGAGGAAAATGAGGAAAACGTGAGGAAAATGTGAGGAAGACAACCCAATCCCTGGGCATTACTTTTATTTGGAATATGCTCTGTAACTTTAATTAGAATGATTGGATATGTTATGAACTCTATATCTAGAAGCTGTTAGAAAAACTACATTTATGTTTACTCAAGTTAAAGGTTAAATCAATTGCTTTAGTCATTTCTGTAAAGTATTTTCTTACCCTAAATAATGTTCTTCTTTCTTCTTGGTATAATCTTTAGAGTATTTCTACCTTAGTTTTTACAAACTACTAAAATGCTCGTATTAAAGGTATTCCCTATGTTAGTCTAGGTTTTAAGTAATTAACTTTTTAGATTTTAGTAAGACTTGGGTAGCCTTATAAAGAAAATCTGTCACAGAGATTATATATATATCCTTAAACATTAAACCCTTAGGGTTTTTCTCTAGTCTCCTGATCTCCAGCTGGGGAAGTAAAGGCACCCACATGGCTTGACTGGAGGAGCACTCAATATACAACTCATACCTTTACTAACTGTCATCTCGACCTTGCCCAGTGAGCTTACCTTGTATTCGAATTCCCTTTTTGCACTTTTGTATAGTGCCTTTTAACTTGTAGTTCAATTTTTTCAGAACATAAGTATAGTATATAGTATGGTAGGATAATTTTAGTTAAGGTTTGTTTAGAGTTGGTTTTACAAACATTGGTGCCCCACCCTACCTGTTTAGGTTTTTAAATACCTTGGAGTTAGGAGCTTGATCTTTAGTAAAACGAAGGGTGTGATCCCTTTGACGTGCACAAGCAAAATGAAGGTTCATGTGTTAGCTTTAAAGGCTAAGTAATACTGTGACATTTTCCCTTCGCAGCTCATAAGTATGACAAAAACAAAAAGAACAAAAACAATTTTAGGACATTGGCGAAGAGTTCTAAAAGCAGTGTTTGCCACAAAATAGTGTCAACCAGACATAATATCAACAAAATGTCGTAAAATGGAGCATGCTAATGATCAACTTTACACATAGGTACGTGAGTTGAAGTTTATTAGTAAAATCATTATCACTATGAGGGAAGGATTATGAAGTATAACATATCTTGGAATTGTTTCCATGAATTTTAAAGTTACACATGGTAAATGGAAAAAAAAAATTAATTATGAAATTTATGGATGTTACAATAATAAAATGGATTTAGTTAAAAAGCTTGTAACTATTTAACATTTAAACCTTAGTTATGCAATTAAAATATAAAAATTAAGTTTTTAAATTTAGATTCAAAAACTAAGAGTAAGTGTTATTGGCAAATATAAACATAAAATAATTAAGATTCTACTCTTTTTCACTTGTTACATTTCTGTTCTTCCTATTATTTCTAGTTTGTTAGTAGGCAGATACTAAGCAACTATGTTGCTTTTCCCCCTTGTTTTATTTTAAAAGAAATAAAATATATAACTTTCTCTCAATAAAATTTAAAATTATTCATTAATAAAATATACAACTTTCTCACTCAATAAAATTTACAATTATTTATTCTACTTATTTTATTAAAAAAAATAAAATATATACAACTTTCTCACTCATATTCATTAATTAACAAAACTAAGTAGAAAATAAATTGATTAAAAAATAAGTCAAGCATATCGATCAAGTATAAAATTTTATGATTTATTAAAATCATATATATATGATTTTTGAATGAAGACAATAAAGTTTGAATTTTAAATACTACATAGAAAATGCAAAGAAAAAAAAACTTCAATGGTCAAAAAGATAACTTCATTCCATTCCAGAATTATCCTATTTATCGGAGAATATCATTAACTATTTTATTATTTTATTAAATAATGTCATTCACTAATCTAAAAAATGACTTCTAGTGATGGAGAATAAAGTTTAAGCAATATCATTAAGTATTCTATTTAATTTATTAAAGAATAGCATTGAGTAGTTTATTTTATTTTAATTTATTTACATAAGCATATTTTTTTTTAAATGACCTCAAGTGATGGAGAGTAAAGTTTAAGCAATATCATTAAGTATTCTATTTAATTTATTAAAGAATAGCATTGATTAGTTTATTTTATTTTAATTTATTTATATAAACATATTTTTATTAGCTAATTTATATATGATATTAAGTAATATTTTATGTTATTTTATATTAGGTGTAGTTTAAATATTCTAAGTTTTGAATCTTTTTATCATACTTTTGGTGTTATTTAGTTTAGTTACGATTGAAAACATTAACTATGATAATTGTATAATTTGGATTTCATAAAGATATTCCAAATCTTTAAGTGACTTAAGATAGATTCAAAAACACAATTCAAACCCTTTCAAATTTAATTAATCACATTAAGAACAAACATTATGGTATTGTCATTTTATAAATTAATCTTTTATTTATTTATTTTTTCAAAAAAAAAATCATTCCATTTATTTTATTTTTAATGAAATACATTATATAAAAACTTTAAATATCATTTTATTTATTTATTTTTAATAAAATAAATTATATAAATTTGGTACAATACAATTATCTATCACTTATTTTATTTATTAAAAAAATAAATATCTATATTTTTGGTCTTGAAAATAATTGTAAAGCATCAAACCTTCTGTTGTGGGATAGAAAGAAGCTCCTCTTTAAAACTTTAGTCACTCTTGTTATCTTGTATGGATGTGAGGTTTGGGGTTGCACCATCTCTAGAGAATCTTGGAGAAAGATTGAGCAAATCGAGAAGCGTTTTATAAAGTATAACCTCAAAATTAAAAGCAATACACCATATCCTATTCTCCTTACAGTCTAAGTGGGTCTTTACCCTATGGAGAGCCTACCTATGACTAGGCTACTGTTATACAAGCAAAAAATCAATAACATGGTAGACCATAGACTTCCTAAGCTATCTTTTAATTCTAGCTAAAACCACCTAAGGCTCAAGCAAGGATGGTATAAAGATACAGGGCTTGGTTAAACCAGTGAGAGATCAACCAAAATATTGCATTGCAAAATATTAATAACATCCACTTATAAGTTTAAAGAGAAAATGTGGTGTGAGAAAGATTTAGAGGCTAAAAGAAAATTAAGATATTTTAAGGAGGTCATCAACCCTACTCTAGAAGATAAAAAAAAAAAACTAATATAGCCAAGATAAGAACCAACTCTCATGAGCTCCATAGTGAAACAGGTAGTTGGACAATTCCTAAAACACCATGGGTGAAAAGGATCTGCCGTCTCTCTCAAAATATGAACATTGAAGATAAAAATCACTTCCTCTTAGAATGCCATGCATACACCCACATTAGATCTAAGTTTCATAATCTTTGTTGGGATACCCTACTTCCTAGCCTTTTAACTTGTCAAAATTATAGTGAGCTCGATCAGCTTCTCACGAAGCTCTTTGAGCATAGGAATACAATCTTAAAACAAACTAATTAATTGGTTTTTTATAGTCCAATTCTGATCTCATTGAAAGCTAACCATCATGATCATCATTTCACTGATTGTATTTTAAAAGAAATAAAATATATAACTTTCTTCTTCAATAAAATTTGAAATGATTTATTTCAATTATTTAATTCTTAAAAATATATATATCTATATAGGTTTCTCACTCATTAAAATTTAAAATTATTTACTTCAATTATTTAATTTCAAAAAATTTATATACCTTTTTTTCGTCATTAAAAAAATTAAAATAATTTATTAACCAATTTTATTCTTGAAAATCTATATACCTATTTTAAAAATAATGTTCTCTACTTATTTTATTTTAAAAAATAAAATATATATAATTTTCGCATTCCCTAAAAAGTTTAAAATCATTCATTTAGCTATATATTAAATTCTAGTGATCAGAATTCACAATCATTTAAATAGATTAATCACGATCATTTATTGACCGAGCAGATTCAATAGAGGGATCAGAGTCATTCAAACCGAGTGATCACAATCATTTATTGACCCGCCAGATTAAATAGAGTGATGACGATAAGGAAATAATTTAAAATCATTTATTGATCGACAAGATGACCTACGAAATGTTTTGATCACATACGTCAAGATCTTTATCTATTATAAAATTTTATGGTGTATACTTATGATTTTTTAATAAAAATAATAAATTTTAGATTTTGATTACTTCTCGAAAATGGCAAAAGAATCACTTGACTTTCACTTGTGATCACAATGAGTTTTTATAACGTTCTCGATCAATGAATAAGATCACACAAAATCCTGAAAACATTAATGAATCTTGTTGAATAGTAGGTAGAGAAAAAGTATTTAGTTATTAGGCGAATATGAAAGGCTGGATATTGATATTGAGGTTCATGAATATATTGTCACCGAAAAAATAATGTTGACGACGAGCATTCGATATGGCTCTGGGTTTTGGTCAAGTTCTTGATTTAGAAAACATTAATAAATCTGATTGGAAGCATCTGTTTTAATGAAATATATTAAGAGTTGGTACAGAAAAATTTATTTATTGATTCGGTGAAATGTGAAATTCAGTCGGCTGTGTTGTGTTGTGTTATACTTCAATTCTCAGCAGCGACTGACTGACTCTGTTATACAAATGTCTGGGGCCGATGGTGAGGTGAGCGTCGGGGAGTTCTACAATGAGATCTCGGCTGCGTGGGAGGAGGAACGGGGAGAGCACTTGCACCTCGGCTTCTACGACGTCCCTCCTCTGCCCGACAATCTTCTCGATCACAGAGCCGCCACTTTCAGAATGATCGAAGAGGCTCTCAAATTTGCCGCCATTTCTGGTTTGAAATAGCCATACAATTTTCCATATTATCGTTGTTTTGTTCGTAATACAATTACTGATTCTATTTTAGGTAGTTTGATTGATGGATTTGTCTGGAGTGCACGCTAGATTGTAGTTGATTTATGGCTTTGTTAGTATTAAGTGTGAATGCTCCAGCAGGCTTAGGCTTTGTTAGCATTAAGTAGTGAAGGAGTGAATGGTCCAGGTTTAGGTTTTGTTTGATGGTTTGACGGTTGGTAATGCCTTCGTTATAATCTTTAATGGTCTAATGGTTAGTAAAGCCTTCGCAATGCTACGTTGTTAATATTTAATGTTATATTGTTAAATGGTTATTGTTTACACCTTACACAATATTAATTCCAATTAAGTTAGTTTTGAAACCTGCCCATCCAAAAAATGTACAATTCAAAGTTGAGATTTCCATTGTTATTAGCTGTAAATGGTTTATGTTAAATGTTTATTGTGTTGAAGATAAGGAAGCGAAGAGGCCCAGTCGTGTCGTGGACGTAGGGTGTGGAGTGGGAGGGAGCTCGAGGTATTTGGCTAAGAAGTATGGAGCCCATGTTGAGGGCATCACCCTTAGCGAACGGCAGGTTCAAAGGGCAATTGAACTTACGGCCGCCGAAGGTCTCAGCGATAAGGTATATAATATTTTTCCAGAAAAAGATAACCTAATTACAATTTCTATTAAGGGGACTGGATAACCTCAGCTGGGATATTGCAATTTAGATTGGAAGTAATTTATCTTGCTCCCAGTCT
>LPNX011209508.1:676551-689793 GCA_001517045.1 Pseudotsuga menziesii | reverse complement strand
GCTCACAGAGACAAAATCCTCTTACAAGGGTAATTTCATTGTTTCCTTTGTTAAGCATACAGTAATTGGCATAAAAGACTGAGGTAAAAATTAATTAAACACGAATTTATAAATCCTAGGATCAAACTGCAAAATTCCACCAGCGCTGAAGACACATTCACCAATCAAGATCTCTTACAAGACAACATTCATAGTCTGTAAATGTTCTTTATCATCTCACTATTAAGTAAACAGCATTTAACAATACACAGAGGTCGTGGTTTGAATTATTTGATATCCTCTGCATTTATTCAATGAAGAACAGCGTTTTCCCTAATATTGCCGGTGATATACAGCATGATAGAATTTGCAATTTAAATCATGAATTGAAAGAACAGAGCATTAATAAAATCAATTGAACACTTAACTGAATTTGTTTTGCAATCTATAAATTAAATCTACCAGAAAACACATACCAATGGTTCGATTAAAGGATTTGCACCAAGATGAAATCGCTGCAATTATTAAATCAATACACCGGCAATGTAAAAGTGCGAGAGCTCAACGATGGGGGCCCTCCAAAGCTTTACTCCACGCACAATGAAAGATTTACAGAACTAAGATTTGATATTCATTCACCAGAAAATCGTTTATACAGAGATACCACGCAGATTGGAAGCACAAGTGCGTTCCTCTTCAAAATCGTGATCCCAACTTCATTGTCTTGCATTTTATTTATACAAATTCTAATTCAAACTGAAATTGCTATAAACTTGCATCTAATTTAATGCTAGAGCTAACGAGATCATCTTCAGGATCGTGGAGTTCCACAAAATCAGTATTGTTCCTTGTTTTGTGTTGAATGCAGAACGGGTGGCCACCTTTGACTCTGATTGACTCGACATCTGCACAGGCCACTTCATCTGACTGTTGGATGTTCATCCATCTGTGGACATTAAGGATCCATTCTTGATCTTCCGTTTCCATCCTAGCTGTCTTGTAATTACTCAACCTTGGAGGAAATGCGGGAAGTTAGTACATCCCGTAGTCTAAGTAAAAATCCTAGTTAAAATGCCTAAAAAATCACAAAACTCAATTTATTAATAAGCAAATGACATTATACCTCTTTAACCATGGTTTATAGATGGACTTTAAAGCTTTCTACTCAAAATGGAGGTTTTATGAAGGAAATGAGGGTTATATAAGAGGCAAAAAGGGGTCAAAAACAGTGCCCAACAACCCCTTGCCAATAGATAAATAAAATCCGTTTTGTGTTGGTTTTCCTGCTTGATTTGGATTTTATTATATCCAGAAAAGCCATCCATAAATGAAAAAACTTCACTACCCGCACAAGCATCAATGATTTGATCTATAAAGGGCATGGGGTAACTGTCCTTGGGACATGCTTTATTCAAGTCACGAAATTTAGTGCATATGCATATTGTCCCTTGTTTCTTATCAACAGGAACTTGATTGGATACCCATTCCGTCAAATAAATCGGGTAGATAAATCCATATTTCAACAACTTTTCCACTTTAGCCTTAACGGCTGTCGCTTTGCGCAGATTAATAGGTCTAAGCTTTTGTCAAACAGTTTTAGCATCAAGATAGGTTCGGATTTCATGTTCAATGATCAATGGATCAATGACTAGAATCTCGTCATATGACCAGGAAAACACGTCGCGAAACTCCTTAAATAAGCTAGTATACATGGCAATCTCCTTCAGAGAGCAGTTTGCACTGATATGCACGTTTTCGACGACGTCAAGGTTTGCAGAGATGTTGATAGGAATGGTAACAAAAATATTTTCCATATTCCCCTCAGCAAAAATTTCATCCTTTGGCAAAGGATTAATTGGTAGATCAACATCTTCTACCAATATCACATGGAAGAAAATAGGACCTATGCTGAAGATCTTCGCAAATCTTATATCTCCCACTCATGGATTCCAAAATGGCTTCATCCGAAGGTAAAACCATGTCTAAGAAGTCATCTGAATATAAAGAGTTATGTTCCCAAGCAGGAATATAGGCTTCTTCCAACTCCTCTGAGACTGAATAAGGAGTCGCGATAGGATCAACAGTGGCATTAACGATAGCTTGATAAGTCACTTCCACTGCCGAGAAGGGCACATGAGGTTCATAATGGGAAGGAAGGACCCAAGGATCCGTTCTATCGACAACCGCCACAATAGACTTCCCTACACTGGTAGAACCTAGATAATTTATAGGGGTTGGGATATCACAAGTGCCCATTAACGATGGATACATTCCAACCCCCAAGCTCTCAATAGCTGGCCTAATCTTATCAACCAAAGGCACAGTGGACTCACTAGTTTCCAAACAACCCTTTCGAGTGAAACTGAGTTGGTTAACATTAACCAAATTTCCATCGTGCGGAAACACAACCACCCAAAGAACAGCCAAGGAAATCGCACACAAGGTGTAAATCCAGCTTCGCCCCAAAAGCAAGTTATAGTCCGAAGGAGCATCAATCACCTCAAATTCAACATACATTGCTTTCCCTGCCAGCATAATCTGAAAATATGGTAGGATACCATGTGGGCAGAAAGACCTCCCATCGAAAGCAATAAGCAAGGTATTTGACAGAACAAGCTTCGAGGAACCCAAATCCTTCCAGAGGGAAATAGACATAACACATGTAGAAGCACCTTCGTCAACAACTATACACCCAATGGTTTTGCTGCCATGAACGACATCTACTGACAAAGCCACATGATACGGTAGGCAAATTTTGACATCTAACATATTAAACTTCACCATGAGGCTCGATGAATCCATACTGCCTAAAGATGCTAAGAGGGCATCCCGCCAAGCAAGACAACTCCGTAACACTTCCAACACTGACATCGCACACGGGGTTTGAGCCAAATCTTCAACCACAGAGTAGTTGGAAGCATCCCTACAGTTAGGATTGTGAAATGCTTTTTTGAACCTTTCGGTATCTTAGGAATTGGATCAGCAGGTTTCTCTATCGTAAGAGGGTTAGAGGTTTCACCAACAGACTTACCCTTCTCAAAAGCCTCTGTTTCATAGTTTTTATTTCTTGTCTAGAGTAAGGCACTAGATCGTACCATGTTGATATAGTTCTGATCAGGAGGGGCACTAGGAGTGCCCCTAGCTACATTAGAAACATAAGTTGTGTTCTTTCCTTGGAGAAATGGATCCTTCAGGACATCCGGTTGTTGGTTTTTAAGCAACTTCTGATCTTGGTCAATAAGAGGGCATTAATGAGTTAAGTGATCTCCTTGGCACAAATTAGAAGGAAAATTCACTTTCTTCTTATCCTTCTTACCCCCATCAACATTATTCATGGGTTTAGGTTTGTTTTGATTTCCCTCACCCTTCTTCCCTTTCTTCTTTCTCCCACTGGCCTGTTGATTTCCCTTCTGAGAAGATTGTGCAAAAACATTTGCATTTTGGGTGGAGGGGGTGGCAGCCTTTGTTTCCTTTGTTGTATACTTCTTCACTGACAACTCGTGGAGTTGTTTGGCTAGTGGCTCTACAGTGGAAGAATTAACTGAACCAACCACACCATTGGCATGGAGTCCAGGCTTGGGTTTCTCAGCACTATATGTAGACCGCGGTGCCTCGGGTATAATCTCATACAAGATCCCAGACTGAGCATAAATTAAATCTAACTGATGGGCCCTGAGGATGGCCTCTTCTTCTGTGGTTACCCTTGAGGTGGATACGTCGTTAGATATATAAGGCAGTAGATATTTTAGGAACCACTCTAATAAGAATGCAGGGGAAATAATGGCTTTGATAAGCCTCTTCAGTCTTTACCACTCTTGGATATGATCCAAGATGTGTGTGGCTTTGTTTAAACAAAAAGTGGACAATAAATCTGTGTCAGCATCATATCGGACAGGAAGCTGGAAGTGGTTAAGAAACACAGTTGCTAGGTCCAAAAAACTGTCATAAGTAGTAGAGGGAAGTTCAGTATACCATTTTGCTGGTACATGACTCAAGGTTCTCTAGAACAGCCTCAACTGAATAGAATCATCATTCAGTGAGTTCAAAGAGAACCATAAGTGAAAGGTAGTTATATGGGCACCTAGATCCTCGCCAGCTTTTCCTTTAAACTTTGGAATGTATGAAGGTAACTTAATTGGAACAGGTGGCCATGCAGCACTATACCGCACTAGGTGATTCATCAAATTAGACAAGTTTGGTAAGTTTAAATTTGCCAGGAAGGGAAGTTTATGCCTAACCGAAGCTTGAAAAGCTTGAGTCTGGGAGGTAGAAGGAAGTGTCCCCTGGTTCCCAAACGTAAAGGTGGGGTTTCCCCTAGCCGCCGATTGTGAAGCAGTTGGACTGCTTTGAAAGGGATTCCACCTGAAATCCAGTGGATTAATTGTGTGTGGTGCATTGTAAGTGGTTTGAACCACCCCAGATGAAACTGGGGTCTGAAATACATGAGCAGGTATCCCTCCGCTAAAAAGAAAAAAGGGAGAGCTCGTAAAAGGCACTGAAACCAGAGTCTGGAAACCTGTTCCATAAGCAGGTGTATTTCCAAACTGCATGCCCACATATGTTGGTTTAGGACCTACATAAGGAGTGGATGGAGGAATGTTACCCCCATTCCACGGGAAACCCTGGACAAATGACGAGGATCCACTTGGACCACTCTGAGCAATATGCATGAAAGAGGATGAAGCAAAATGTGCACTAGGAATCCCAGTGACAACCCCACTAGAAGGACCTACTACAATAGAGGAAGTCGGTGGTTGGACCACTCGACTACTTGGTGATAAAGGTGAAGTAGGTGCATTTTGTCTTGGAGTACCAACTGGGGGAGGTGGCACTCCTCTAGCAAAAATGGCTGAAGTGGGGGTAGAAATACCCTCTCCAAAGCTAGCCATATTGTTGCTAACAAGAACACCAATAATAGGTGAATCAAATGGAAGAACTTGGATGATCACAGGATTGATTAAGTAAGTAAGAGGTGGGTTACAATTCCTTGAAAACTCGTCATCCTGCAAGTCTTTAATCTCTACTGCATTTTTATCTACCTGATTAGTCCTAAGTTTCGATTCACCTGGAACTTCGCTAACTCCTACTGGTTCGAATGAACCGTCACTACCTAGTCTCCTCCTTTGAGGGGGAGGTGGAGGCTCCACTATATCAGATGGAGGAATGTTTTGCAACCTTCTTGACCTACAGAGAGGTTGGTCCTCCATAGCTAAAAATTTGACTCACACACACTTAAAGGAAAACTAAATACAAACAAGCCACACAACACTGACTAAAAATTTCCTAAAGCCAAACAGACACACAGGTATAAGATATGCCTTCCAAAAGAAATTTGATAGATGGTTACTTGGCGTCCTTGTAGATGTTCTTAGGCACAAGTAGAGGAATAACCCAACCACCCTGCCACACCTTCTACTGGGGTTACCTTCCAAGCCCGTCCAAGGTAGATCAGAAATAACCTTCTAGTATACCTGTGTATGATCCCTAGTGTCAAGAGACTAAAGGCTACTACAACTACACTGAGATTCCAGCGGGATAGTCGTAGTCCTGATTCGTACGCATGGGCAGGGTAGCAAAGATCGAAACCCTGTCAACATCGACACCGCACAGGGCCCAAGAGGTGTTATTGACAAGATCCCTAGATGCATAAAAATCCTTATCTACACTCGAACAAGGAATCAAAGGTTTATCTCCTCAGTACAGGTCCTCACACGGCCTCATGCTTAGCTCCTATGTGAGAGTAGCTTTCGAGATGCACTCAATATAGAGAAGGATTTACCTAGTGAATATCCAACTAAGTCTGAAGTCAAATACTTATGGACAGTTAAAACTCCGTAGTCCACAAGCCTAGCCTAAGCTAGTTGGTGTAAGAGCCTTAAAAAAAGAAACTTACTAGTATTTTTTAATTATATCGTTCTTTTTAATTGGGTGTTATTAGTCAAAGGTAATGGCATGAAACTTTCATGGTGTTATAGACTAAGCAAAAGAAAGCAAAAACTGATGTAAAAAATAAAAAATTTCAAAGTAAATTGCAACTACTGTGCTAATTTTTCTTTTTCTTTTCTTGTAAAATGAAAGCTAATGAATTTAAACTAAGCATGACAAACTACAAGACTTTGAATTTTTTATTTTTCTTGAAAATAACGAAAAGCTCACTAGATGCAACCTAATGCAAAAAGTATAAAATTTTGTCTTTTCTTTTCAAAAAATTTCAAAAATTATAAATGCAACTAAATGCAAACTTGGGTAAATTTGACCAATCTAAACATATAATAGTGAATGATGTAAAGCAGGTCCCAAAGCAACACACTACAACCAACAAGAAGAAATGGAACAAAACCTAACATTGGCGGAATTAACAAACTAAAAAGCTAACTAGATCCACAAAAAAGGAGAATGACAAAATTAGACTACAAACAACAGTGCAAAGCATAAATTATTCAAAAGACTTGATCACTGGCCTAGAACACAAGCATTCAACCCAAAAATCCAAGTAGGAGGACAAATAACACTCACAAATGAAGAAATTCAAACACAAATAACCCAAGAACTTGAAAGATGTGTGATGTACAGACCCAAGACTTAAATAATCATGTCAGAAACAGAACCCTCACAAGCATTCAAAAGGCCACTAAACAGGTACAAGCAAAACCCTATGAACCTAAAGAAAGCTACAGGAAACACATGAATGTTATAAAGACAACCTGCGTGTGACATGCGACTGTCAAGAATGCAACCCGCGTACACAAAGTGAAACACGCGACTGTTAACAACAAAACCCGTGTGTACTGCTAAAAAAAATTCAAAGAAAAAAGTACTAGCAGATAGGTTCTGAACATGCCAAACTAAAAATCAAAGGCAAAAAGCAGACAAAACACAACCATAATAAAAAAGAGTCAAAGACTAGTCAAATATCCTAAACGAAGGACCCACAATAGGCTGGACTCACCAGTGGAGTCGCCAGTTCTGTTGTTCAGGAAAACACACCCTTATAACCTAGGGTCTCTGGGGTTACCAACTTACTAAGCTATACTTGCAGACAATCAACTATGTAGAAATTGAAATAGGAATAGGAAGAAAACTTTGCAAACCTGGTTTATGACGGTTGATCCAAGCCTTTTCTTCTCCTCTTTTAGTTGCTTCCACAGCTTCGAGGGTTTCTCCAATCACTTGTAAATAACAAGTTCTTCCTGCAAATATATTATATATATATCAATGGTTAATGAAAAACATATTCATGATGGAATTATAAGACAATTCAATAATCAACATATACAAGAGTGCACAATATTGGAAGAACTTTCTTTATCAATAAATAAAGAATGGTGAGATTACAACCCAACTTCTGAAACAACTACTCCTTCTGCAAACCAAGGACATCGAGTTCTGTTGCTCCAAGATGTTTGAAGGCATACCACCAACATAACTTTTCTCTTCTAGGAATGATTGACTAGCCCCATCCCATGCCCTCTATTTATACATGGGGAAAAAGAGAGGTTTCTAAGGTTAGGATGGTTGAGACAGTTGAGATAGTTATGATTAGGGGCTCAGCTGATCTCGACTAATCATGATTTATATTTTTTCACTTCAAATTAAGGTACACACGAGTATTGATATATGCAAGTCGTGTATGACACGCTCCTTTCTTTAAGGAAACTCGCGTGTTCAATGTAGATGTGAGTTGCAATGCACATACTCGAGTGTGACACGCTGGTTACTGTGCAAATAGTCGCGTGTGCAACCCTAATGTCCAAATAAAAATATATTCAGCTGGTCAGGAGATGATGGATAAACAGTCATGCCCATCTGTTATAACTTGTTTTTGTTTTCTAGTTTGAATCATATGCTTATCATAAAACATGATTTTTCTTATTCCTTTAACATTTTTGAGCTTGGTTTTTTGCTAGTAGATTTTTATTTTTGTTTATGATTGTTTTTATAACTTTTCTTTTTGATTTTGCAGATTTCATAGTTTTTTATGGGGTTATAGGATGTATGTATTTATGAAAGGTTCTAAAAGAATATCATAAGGTTTTATTAAAATCTATTTACCAAAATTTAACACATTATTTTGAAGTTTTGGTTAAAAAATCATTAAATAGATATTCTTGTAGCGCAAGCACAGAAAACGTGAACAAGGGCACTACAAGAAAATCATGCTTTTGAAAAAAGTCATGATTTTGCTCGTGATTTCCAAAATTGACGCATGAGAAGATTTTTTCACACCTGTCGAGGAGTTTGATACGTGTTTGGACCATAATAATCATTATGACAAGTGTTGTGAGATCAAGAAAAAAAAATCATTTGGGTAAGTTGGAATTGTCCGGAGGTTAGAGGATACAAATCATTTAAACAACAATGATCGTGCATGATGAGGATAATTCGCTATCAGTTATACATTTACTGAATGCATGAAGATCACAGAAACCGTATCGAGACATGGTAGTTCATGGTTGAAGAATAAAGATGGTTGGCTATTTAGGGTTTGTAGGGTAAGTGTTTGGCGCAGTTGTGGCAGTTAGAGATAGACTTAAGAAGGATATTGGACACCTAGGAAGACAGGAAAGCTGATTTTTAGCAACCGAATTCATTATTAAGACAGGTATGAAATGAATTACTGACATGGTCCATGAGTTCAGGTTCGCTTTGACAGAGGATTAGTTATTGATGTTAACTAAGAATGCAAGTTTATAAACTCAATTTTTTGCTCAATGCCAAATATTTTCTGTCAGTAGGGTCGAAATACTTATCAGTTTGTGAAGGAAATTTTATATCAGGGGTTTAATTTTCTCAGCTTATGATTGATTGTTAAAATAAAAAAATTTAAATAGTTTTAAGCTCTTTGCTGAAGAAAGCACAATTAAGGTCAATCACCCAGAATGAAGAGAAGCCGGAAAACAAATAGGGCCGAGCCTTCAGATATGTCTTGGGTTCAAACTTTCCCTGACTGTGCAAGGTTATTTTCAGAAGCAGGTTGGTTGAATTATTTTGAGAAAATTGATGGCCATCATACAGAGGTTTCATACAAATTTGCTCAGGGATTAGACAAAGACATAGTCACATTTGATACCCTAAAAATTGAGCTGACTAGAGAGCTAATAGCAAAGGCTATAGGAATTCCTGATGAAGGTGAGTATTGGTTCAAGAAGGTACCTTTTACCTTTAATTTAGAGAATTAGTTGCTTCCAAATGTTGTTGTAGACTGGGGTAAAGGAGTACATATACAGAATTTCAAACCAGAGTGGAGAGAACCAATCAAAATCCTGCAAAGCTATGTAACTTGTGAAGGAAGATATGCTTTTGTGTTTAAATATCATTTCAGGTTTTTGCAGCATTTAAATCATGAATCAAAGATGAACCTTGCTTTCTTTTTTCTTAAAAGTCTGCAAAAGATGTCCAGTAGAGTAACAGAGCATCAAGATCATACTCAGCAGTCCATATTTCATCATGGTCTGATAAAGTTAATCTTAAGTACAGTGCTCCAAAAGAAGGGAAAGACCTGGGACTATTTTTTATTATGGTCTAGGTTTCAAAATGAGAAAGAGGACCAATCAAAGAAAATACAGGTGAACAAAGCACAGAATTTAGTCAAAAATTTGAAGAAAGAGGTCATAGTCAAAGCAGAAGAAGATAGTGTACAAGAAAGGCCTATGACAAAAAGGGTTGAAACGCCTGAAAGTGAACAGCAGAATAAAGTTGATGAAGATGAACCATCAAGGGTTCAAATGCAGGATTTAAATCATGTAGAAAATACCCTTAATGAAGAAGTAAACTAGGGAGTTGATGAAAGTTTGTTAGAACAAGAACAAGTCCATACAGGATTACATTCAAAAAGTAAGGAAAGTCCACTGGTGGATAAAGATAGGGTTAACAATGCACAGAGTTCACAAGAGAAGTCTGAAGAAAAGTTGGTTTCACAAGGAGTCGAAAGAAAGGTGGTTCAACGTGCAGCCATTAAGCACGAAGGAAAAACTTTGAGCATGTTGGGAGAGATATGAGTAAGCTGGAGACCTAAGACCAGACCTAAGAATAAATTAAGATTGAACATGAAAAAGTTGTTAAACCCTAAGTTAGCTCAGGAGAAAATCACAGTAATAGAAGACTCTTCTTCCCAAGAAGAGTTAGAAGATGATGAAAACTTGAATGAAAAAGAGGTTAAAGGTAAGAGACAAGTTCCTTTGAAGGTTAATTCAAAGTCAACAGAGACTGAAATCTTAAAGCTGTTAAAAGAGGTTTGAAGAAAAGTAAATTTTATCCATCATCAGGATGATTTGATGAAGCAGCAGTCAGGGATGACAGGTTTATGTGCAGATGAAGAAAACATTGCAGAACCATCAACTCAATGCAGTTTTGAAGGTAATGAATCTCCAGGGTTTCCTATAACTATGACAGAGCAAGAGTAAGATAATGATGAGGAGATATTTAATAGATTGAAGATTCCCTAGATGCCAGAAGGACTATCTTCAGCTTCAGAAGGAAAATGTATTGATTCTAAAAATGAGAACCTACAAAGAAGCATCAAACAGTATAAGTATCGGATAGAATTCTTGCATGAAACAAATGAAAAGTTAGTAGTTGCTAACATAAGATTAAGAGAGGATTTAGAAGAGATTAATATCCATTACCAAGATTTAATTGCAGTCTCCAAGGAAGCGTTGAAGAGGAAAAGACAAACACAAAATCTGTGTGCAAAGCTGATGCAGACTTTTCAAGAAATAACTCAACAAAATCAGGAGTTATCAAAAAGAGTCGAAGATCTAGAAGCTGAGTAGCAGAGAACCAGGAGGAAGGCTCAAGATTTGGAAGGGATAGCCCTTTTGGCAGAGGCTACTAAAGATTTGTAAAATGCTTTAAGTGATAGTTGTTGTTAGTTAATTTTTGTAAAGAAATTAGTTTAGTTTGAACAACTTTACTTTGTTAAGTGATTCGATGGTATGACCTAAAAGGTAGTCATTCAGTTAGGTAACTATTTTTGATGTAACCAAGATAAAAGTAGGACTGTAGAATGAAGGAGGGTTTGAATTTTGTACAAGGGGAGGCTATCAAGCTATTGTATATAGAGCTAAGTTCAAAAACTCTTATGTACTTTGGATTATTGATTATGTTATATATGAAATCTATAATCCCATTTTATCCTATTTGCTGGTTTCATTTATGATTGGTGTGATCACTCAATTTTTAAATTCATTTCTTGTTTAAGGTTATTTCTCATGGAATGTTTATGAACTGTGGATGAAACTCAGTAATGTTCTTATGTTGTTCTGGTTTATGTTTCATATATTATACATCTTAGTCTTATATTGTTGCATGATTTAGTATTTGGCTTAGCCTTCTGAGTTTTTACCCTCTTGTTTACAAACTGCAAAACCAAAACACTAAAAAACCTATTTATTTAGTTTTAGTTCATGAGATTGTGTTGGCTTGTTCTTTAGTAGTATGAGAACAATTTATGGCACTAACACCATCTATAGTGTTTTGGCTACTTCAATCCAGAATTTCCTTTTGTGTCCCAACATATTGGATGTCAATACTTGGACGGAGAAGTGCCATTTTACATGATAACACACACCGTGGTCAAAAATGCAGTAGTGAAGCACGTTTGATTGTGATTGTGACGTGTGGTATTAGAGTCGTCTTCAGCTATAAAATCACTCTTCAGCACTACTTGGAAAGTAGGTGGTATCAGAGAAGCAAAGGTGAGCTAAGGTTCGTTTCGATATCCGCTTGGAAAGTTGACACCAAGGTGAACAAAGAGCTAAGGTGCAAGCTCTCGTAGGTTTTTGGTCGGGACACCTCCACCACAGACAGAGCCACAAATATTTGGTGGGTTTTGGCAAGGTGAGTGCTTCCATTGGAAGAAGCACTCCCAAGAGCGCTAAGCAAAGCGCTTAGAAGATGCTCAAGTTGAGTGCACCATCACTGCATAGAACGCACCAATGAAAGAAATGATAGCACGTTCAAAGCAAAGCTCCCATAGAGAGGCATCTAGGAGGTGAACCCACGGCAGCGCGTCCATAGGAGAAGCATGTGTAAGTGTTTTAGGAGCACTCGGTAAGAAGCGCATAGGGTTTTCTCAGGAGCGAGTGCTCATCATAGCACGTTGGTTGGGACGCACTCTAGCAGTAAGTGTGACGCACCCAAAAAGCGCCTGCAGAGAGGTGTCCACCGAAGAGTGCCTATAAGGAGTGCACTTGGCAGCAAAAAAGGTGTGTGTCAGCAGATCAAGTGCCCAGAAGTGCGCCCAGACATAGTGCCTTGGCATAAGCATTTTAGTAACAAGGTGTTAGGAAGGAACGCCCGTAGGGAGGTGTGCTCGGTATCAGCGCACTCCATAGGAACACTCCATAGATAGCACTCATCATTAAATGGAGGAGTGTCGACAAGGTGCACTCATAGGTTTTTCTTAGAAAGGTGCCTTCGACGGTGCATACATAGAATGGAATCCACAGGGAAGCGCCCACAGAAGTGCGCTCTTGGCAGAGCACGTCCGCAAAGTGAGCACCCAGCAAAGTGCACTTGGAAAAGGAAGAGCGTCAAAGGTTATTTCTCATAGTGTGCTTGGGAGGAAGAGCACTCTAAAAGACATCTGAATAGGCATTTTTCAAACGAACTGTAGAGGTGCGTTCGACACAGGAACACTTCAGCAGAAAGATCGAAGGTGCGCTCAACCAAGAAGTGCCCCGCAACAGTTCTAAGGCTAACTAAGGGTGGGGCACTGTTATGCAACAAAGTCCCAGATATAGCATAAAAAAGGCATAAATAGATAATAAGAGAGTAATCCACTCCTAAAAAATGAATATCAGAGATAAATATCAATCATCTTCGAGGGAGGAACCTCCTTACACAATGTACTGAGTACACAAGACAAGATAAGATACTATGATTACTAAAATGAGAATATCTCCTTCCTATATATAAGAGATAAAGGTGTACAATAACAATTAATAAACCCACTATTCCACCCTCTCAGAACAATTTTTTGATTTAACTCACACCTTGGATCGATCGCTGCTCCCTGAGGACGCGGCCTTCCCTTTGAGCGCGCGAGCTAGGGTTTCTGGCAGCCATGGCCACCCCTGGGGGCGAGGAGTCCCTCCCTCCCCCCCTTCTTGCAGAGTGGGACGCCTTCCGAAGACTGGTCGCAGGTGGAGGGAAGAGATCTGCTCCTCCCGTGATTCCTAAATTCATAAAAAAACTCGCTGATATCCCTGAAATCGCCCTGCCTGAGACTTCCTCGGTCAAGATTGCCCTAGCTCTTTCTGA
>LPNX011209508.1:656818-676397 GCA_001517045.1 Pseudotsuga menziesii | reverse complement strand
TGCTACCCCCTGAGCAGTGGCTACTTTCTCTTCGAATTCATTGACAAGGAGGATAAAGATCTCATTTTCCGGAACGGCCCATACTTCATGGGAACCCAAGGCATGTATCTAAATCGATGGACCCCAGATTTTGATCCATCTATAGATCTGCCTACGGAAGTGCCGGTCTGGGTCAGGCTCCCCAATCTGTCGATCCATTGCTGGAACTTCGAAGCCCTTCAGAAAATCGAAAATGGAATAGGGAAATTTGTGGACAAGGCAGACAACAAGAATATCTATAACTGTGCCAGGATCTGTGTGGAGGTGAACCTAGAAGCAGGCCTTCCAGAGGCAGTGAAGCTGAAGGTTGGCACCTGGACCCACTTCCAGAAAGTGGACTACGAACATCTTCCGTTCAAATGCAGACTCTGCCAGGAGCACGGGCATTTTCAGAGGAACTGTCCAAAAAATCAATCAATGGACAAGGAAGAAGCTGAAGGTTGGCACAAGGTCAAAAGAAACAAGCCAGCATCTAAATCCAAAGAAACAAGACCTGACCACTCGCAGATCCATCCTCAGGCAAAAGAAAATAGGCCAAAGGAGTCCCAGGCAAAAGACACCAATACTCCAATCGAACCGGAAAAGGAATGCATAGAGATAGCAACGCAATCTGCAGGCTCCTCAGAAAACCCAGCCAGGAAAAATAATGATCCAATAGCTAAAGAAGCGCTGAAATCTGACGAAGAAAACACCATTGTAGATTCCGGAACGGGAGCTGAATCAGATGGGGGGGCTACTGAGACCAGCAGCTCGGTAGGAACTCCTGAAAGGAACCCAAGAGGAAGGAAGTCAGATCGCAAAAAAAGAGAGGAAATATCGTATAGAGATGTCACGGCAGGAGTTCAGCAAACCATCCCGGACATGATAGAAACCAGATCCTCAAAGAAAGGCAGGGCTCCGAAAGGAGCCACCCCCCCCTCCTTCTGACCTCAATGATATTCGTCTCCTGGAACTGCAGAGGGATGGGAAGCAAGACCAAAGAAGAAGCAATCAAAGATCTTGTCCGAATGAACTCCCCAGAGATCCTTCTGATCCAGGAAACGAAGATGGAGGCGCCTGAGACCATCCAGGCGGGCAAAAAGTTTTGGAAAAAAGGAGAAGGCAGAGCAACCAGCTTAAGGGGAGCTTCAGGAGGGATAGCTACCTTCTGGAACTCCTCCATGTTTGACTTGACCGAAGATTATGGCACCACCCACTGGATCTTCACAAAGCTGCAGCATAAAGACTCGGGACAGCAGATCTCCCTCTTCAACATCTACGCCCCTGTTCTCCTGGCAGAAAAAAGAGAATGCTGGGACTCTCTTACGTTGTTCCTTTCAGCCAACCAACACGACAATCTGGTGCTCGCTGGAGATATGAATGTCACCCTGGCACTTTCAGAAAAAAAAAGGAGGCTCCCCCGTAAGAGATCCGGCGAGGGAGTGGGTTGAAGACATCATTTCTGGCTGGGATCTGGCGGATATCAAACCCAGCAGAGGAAAATTCACGTGGTCTAACAAAAGAGTTGGGTCGGGCCATATTGCTGCCCATCTGGATCGGTTCTTGGTCCACTCGTCCTTCCTCACGCTTGGTCTGTTTGCCAACTCAGAAATCCTGCAGGCATGCACCTCAGATCACAAGCCCATCTCTTTGACTCTGACTCCCGGAGAAAAGTTGGGGCCCATCCCCTTCCGCTTCAGCCCACTCTGGGTAACCATGGACGGGTTCTTAGATCTGGTAACTGAAACATGGAAAAAAGCAGTCTCTGGCTCTCCGTTCTACATCTGGGAGGAGAAGCTACGTAGACTGAAAGTGGCTCTGAAATCCTGGGCAAAGTCCCAGCCATCCCCAATTTCGGAAAGAATGAATGCCCAACGTGCTCTCAGAAATCATCAGATGCTCATGGAGGAGTCCACGATCACAGCGGAGCTTCTCACCCAGGAAATCGACCTCCAAAAGGCTCTTCATTCAGCACTGAGGAGAGAAGAGCAGTACTGGAGAATGAAAGCGCGCTGCCTTTGGCTGCAAGAGGGCGATAAAAACACCTCTTTCTTTCATAAACAGGCAGAAGCAAGGAAAAATCAGAACAACATCAGAGAAATTCACTTCCAGGACCACGTGATCAGTAACTTTGAGGAGATAAAGGCTGCAGCTCACTCCTTTTTTAAAGATCTGTTCACTGAAGATTTGGCCGCGCCCCCCCTCATGGACCAATACCCCCTCTCTGAAATTCCTATGATCATCAATGAAGAAGAAAATCACAGGCTAAAGGCCCCCATAACGATTGAGGAGATTAGAGAAGCTATCTATGGTATGAATCCGGACAAAGCTCCTGGACCAGATGGCTTTACGGCAAGATTCTTCATAGCCTGTTGGGACATCATCCAGAAAGACTTGATCAAAATGGTGAGGAAATCCCAGCATTGTAGCAAAATCGGAGGCAGCACTAACTCGTCTTTCCTGGCTTTAATCCCTAAAGAAAAAGGAGCCCTCAACTTCTCCAGATACCGGCCCATCTCGCTCTGCAACACAGGCTATAAAATCATCACCAAAGTCATCGCGAACAGACTAAAAAAAATCCTTCCGAGGATCATCCCGGAGAATCATGGGGGCTGTATTCAGGGCAGACAAATCCAGGATAACATCATCCTGGTTCAAGAGGCAATCCATTCCAGCTGTCAACGAAAAGAAAAAGGTATGATTGTGAAGCTTGACCTTGCTAATGCTTTTGACAGAGTCCGTTTAAATTTCCTGTTTGCAGTTATGGGAAAAATGGGCTTCCACCCCCACTTTGTAAACTGGATCAAAGCTTGCATCTCGGAGCCTTGGATCGCCCCATTGGTGAATGGGAGACCGTCCAACTTCTTTCAAGCATCCAGGGGCTTAAGGCAGGGGTGCCCTCTTTCACCCCTGCTTTATGTGATCCAAGCTTCGGTCCTCACCTTCCATCTTGTCAAAAGAACCCAGCCTCAGTCTCTTTTGGGCCTGTCCATCTCCCCCAGAGTGAAGAGACTGAATCATGCCCAGTTCGCGGATGATACCCTTCTTATGGGTCGTGCAAACCTTTCTACGGCCAAATCCTTCAAAAATGAGTTGGATACCTTCACGGAAGCTTCAGGAAGTGAGATCAGCTTGAGGAAGAGCAAGATCTACTGTTGGAACTGCCCTCCCTTCGAGTTGGCCGAGATCTCTAGAACGTTGAACATTGATGGGACCTCCCGGTGGGATTACATAAAATATCTCAGAATCCCTCTTGTGAAATCAGCCCCTAGGAAAAGCCTCTGGATACCCTTGATTGAAAAACTCAAGAGCAAGATCTCGTCCTGGGGGGTCTCTTGGCTGAACAAAGCTGGTAAATTAGTTCTTATCAACTCTGTTCTAGCCTCTCTGCCTGTTTACCAAGCCTCGCTCCTTCTAGCCCCTAAAGGGATAGTGAAAGAAATTGACAAGCTGCTGAAGAATTTCCTGTGGGAAGGGGGAAGGAATGAAGGCAGGAAAATGCATTTAGTAAGCTGGAGCAAAGTCAAAGCCCCAAAATGGGAAGGAGGGCTGCAAGTAAGAGACGTGGCTACTCAGAACTTAGCCATGGGAGGAAAGATCCTCTGGAAAACGGTCAGGGGGAAAACAACTTGGAGCTCCAAAGCGTTGAGAACAAAGTACTTCAGAGGCCACAAAGAAAGATGTCTGGATCACCCTCCAAGGACATTGAAAGGTTCCCCTATTCTCTCTCTTTGTATTAAATCCCTTAACTTGATCACTTCCAGCCTCACTTGGATTCCAGGTAACGGAGCCAAAATAAAATTTTGGGAGGACTCGATCCTTGGACAGCCCCCTCTTTTTGGCTCGGAAGGTCTGGAAAATATCAAAAACTGGCTTCACTCTTTCAGCAAATATTCCCTTTGGGATATCTCTAGGTGGGGGCCTGATGACAGGTGGCTTGAGTGGGATCTAGGGCCTGTCCCACCTCCTCTAGTTCTGGAAGCCCGCGCTCTTCTCTTTGCTCTCCAAGGCCTCTCCCCTATTTCCTCCAAGCTAAAAGACAAAAGAGGATGGGGCTCTTCCTCCAGAAAGTATTCTGCCGCTGCTGGCTATTCCGCCCTTAAAGCCATTCCTTGGGCTGCCCCTGCTCCTTCGGTGTGGAGAAATCTGTGGCTTCTCCCTTCCCTTCCCAAGATTGATTTGTTTTGCTGGACTCTTCTGCACAATAGCCTCTTAACCTGGGATAATCTTCTTAAAAGAGGATGGGAGGGGCCTTCTATTTGCCCACTTTGTGTCAGCCATGAAGAAAGCTCAATTCATCTGTTTCTGCAATGCCCCTTTGCTTTAGAAATCTGGACCATTATCTTAGACCAGCTGAACCTGATTCTCCCCTCTTCCATCCACCTCTTGTTTGCTCATTGGACCGACTTAGCCCCCTTCCCTCTTGCCAGGTTGAAGCTGATCAAAAGATGCTGGATGTGGATCCCCAAAATCCTCTGCTAGAAAGTTTGGTTGGAAAGAAATAACAGAGTCTTTCGGGACAAAGCTGGTACTCCAGCCCAAGTAGCCACTAAAGTTAAAGCCTTGATTGGTGAGCTGGTTTCCTCAAATCCAAATCTCACCAATGAAACCTCCCCTGACCACAAGGAACACAGCTGGTTTCACCAGATCGATCCCTCCATTCTCACTAGAATCAAGAGCTCGGTTAAGCATCATGACCCTTGGGAAATTAGATTACAAGAGCAAGAATTTATTAAATGGAGATCTGCTCTAAATGAGCACATACTTCACATTGACGGGGCCTCGAAAGGAAATCCAGGCCTAGCTGGAAGTGGCGGAGTTATTATCGATGTCACCGAAAGGATCATCCTCAATTTCTCTTGGGGTCTGGGCAATAAAACAAATAACTTTGCAGAATTTCTTGCCATTTGGCAGGGCCTCTCACAGGCCAATGCTCTCTCCATTAAGAAGCTCGTGATAATTAGTGACTCCCGAAACACCATCCAGTCTCTCATCCTGAAGGAGCCTCCAAAAAATATGGAGCTGACCCACATCTACAGGAAAGTTTCGCTCATGATAAAATATTTTGAAGAGGTGAAATTCTTTCACGTCCTTCGGCATCTGAACAACTTAGCGGATCATGAAGCCAACGTGGGAGCCCAGTTTAATAAAGGAGAACTAAGTTTGAACGGAATCATAAGCCACATGAATATTCCTTAGCCAGTTAGACTCTGTCCTTTTAGCTCGGTTCAGGTTAAGCAATGAAAAAATCGTGCCTCCAAAGCTCAGCGTGGGAGATTTACTGGGGAATCTCGCTCTGTCCAAATCTCAGTTGGATATCCATTAAAAATTCACAAAGGAATCTGAATCACGATCCTATCAGTACAGAGATTGTCTTCATTGAAATTGTCCTCCAATAGACGCACCCAAGGACGATTCCTTCCTCCAAGGCAAATCGACAGTTCAGAAAAGGAAATCTAAGGATCGGGTTGTCTCAGACCGTCTTCTGAATTTACCTCTATTTCAGGCAGCGCCCCTCTATCAGTTTTCACATCATTCTCTGTCTCTCCTGAAGGAAACGCTGAGTTAATCGCTGTGTGTGCTCTCTGAACCGGTTAGGAAGAAACGCGATGGCTTCCAGCTCGTCCACCCCTGAAGCTCGTCTCTCCCAACTCCAGGCAGATCTCAACGAGCTGAAGAAAAAGCAAGACCGTATGCAGGCCCTTGGCACAAGCAGGTGGGAAAGCTTGAATATGGAAATAAAAGAACTCTGGGATGAAATTCTTGAGGATAAGCTGAAAAACATCAAGGAATCGGTTGAGGCCACTGGAGGTTTTGGCCACCGGCTGAAGGAACTGGAAAAGAAGGTAGCAGATCTGACCAAAGAGAAAGGAAAGGAGCCTAAACCAGAACGCTGATTCTCAGAATCCAAAGTCTATGTTTCCATTTTTCTCTCATTTCTGTTAACAAGCTCTTATGTCTACGGCTGTCGCGATATGTATCTTCT
Organism: Pseudotsuga menziesii; assembly: GCA_001517045.1. NCBI lineage: Eukaryota > Viridiplantae > Streptophyta > Pinopsida > Pinales > Pinaceae > Pseudotsuga > Pseudotsuga menziesii. The sequence goes on along the minus strand of LPNX011209508.1, from coordinate 670,393 downwards.
TAGTTCTCTAGTTCCTCTGTAAAGGGTGCAATAGATAGTTTGCAGCCTGTTTTTGGGACATCAAGAATATGATAATCTAGTTTCTGAATGTAAAAGCCCCTGGCAGCTGGTTTTCCAGTCGATCTATAAAATAGCTCCATAACCGTTTTAGTAAAAAAAAACAATTAATAAACCCACTAATACACCCAAGACTACCTAAATAATATGTAATGCACCACAATATAGAGAGTAATGCGCCACACTATATGGTGTAATGTGTCATCATCAAGGGCTTAACATGCCCCTCCCCTTCAAAAAGTGTTGTCCTCAACACTGAAGTAGGTTTGGATGTTGTTGTATAAAGGACTCATATTCCCATGTTGAATCTTTTGCAGGTAAGTTCTTCCATTTAATGAGATACTCTGAAATTGATCGTTTTTGAAGCTGTCTAGTTCGTATTTCAGTAATTTATTTAGTCTCCAAGATGATTTTTCCCTCCTCATCTAGTTCTGGTAATATCGTTTGAATTGGTTGCTTGTCACCAATTACCTTCTTTAAATTGGAAACATGGAAAACTAGATGGACTCGTGAACATGCAGGTAGTTCCAATTTGTAGGCCATACTACCAATATTTTGTAGCACCTTATAGGGACCGTAGTATTTAGGTGATAATTTATTATCCTTCTTGGGGTTCTTCAGGGACATCTGTTTGTATGGTTGTAATCTTAAAAACACCCAATCCCCAACATTAAAGCTCCATTCACTACGGTGTTGATCTGATTGTTGTTTCATTTGATTTTGTGCTAGATTCAGGTTGTCCTTTAAGAGTTGAAGAACTTGTTGTTGATGCTCCATGTGGTCTTCCACTACTTGAACCTTAGAGTCTCTTAGTGAAGATGTGATGGATGGTGGATGGTAGCCATACAGTGCCATAAATGGGGTCATGTTTTATGATGTATGGAAGGAAGTATTATACCACCATTCTGCCAAGGGTAACCACTTGACCCATTCTGTTTGTTTATCAGCTGCAAAACATCAAAGATACCCTTCCAAACATTTTTTTAATATATTTGTTTGTCCATCAGATTGAGGGTGATAAGATGATCTATGAGCTAGTTGAGTACCCAAACAAGAAAATAATTAGGTCCAAAAATTTCCACTGAAAATGGGATCCCTATCACTTACTATAATATTTGGAGTACCATCTAGTTTTTGTATTGTCTCCATAAAAGAATTGGCTACTGTCCTTGCTTTGAAGGGTTGATATAGTGCACAGAAGTGTACATATTTAGTAAGTCTATCAACAACCACCATGATGACACACTTTCCTTCATACTTTGGTAAACCCGTGATAAAATCCATCGAGACCTATGTCCACCTTTGGATTGGAATGGGAAGTGGTTGTAGAAGACCATGGGTCTTAATTGTTTCCACTTTGTTTTGTTGGAAAACCAAACATTCCGCCACAAATTTTTAAACGTCATTTTTAAGGCCATCCCCAAAAAAAATTTCTTTACCCTGTGGTAGGATTTTAAGAAACCTATGTTCCCTCCTATCGATGAAGACTAGAATTCAGAAAGTACCTCTTGCTTGATTTGGGAGCTCTTACCAAGATATAAGCAATCCTTGTACCATAGAAAGTAATCTTTCCACCTAAATGTATTAGAGGCACTGGATCTTGTTGTAGCTTTTGAATAAATGTCCATATTTTTTCGTCATTTTTCCATTCGTCAATTGCTTCAGCTATCCAATCTGGTTGGATGATCGAAATAACATATATTAATGCTTAAACATCCTCATCTTTCCTGGAGAGTTCATCTGCAGCAACATTTTGCTTTCCCTCTTTGTAGATTATTTCAAAGTCATATCCCAACATCTTTGTTACCCGTTTTTGTTGCTTCTGAAGATAGCCTTTGTTCCAAGAAGTATTTAAGGCTATCATGATCAGTTTTAACCTTGAAATGTCTCCCTATAAGGTAGGGACACCATTGCTTCAAGGCATCTAGTATTGCCAACATTTCCTTCTCATAAATGGGCTTATTTAAGTTCTTTCCCTTGATTGAATGACTTGTGAAGGCAATTGGGTGTCCTTCTTGCATTAGTACGACTCCAATTCCATTTCCTGAAGTATCACATTCCACAATAAAGGTTTTTGTGAATTCTGGTGTCGCCAAAACATGATCTTTACAAATGGCAAACATGAGTTGTTGAAAGGCTTGAGTTGCCTCTGGAGTCCAAGAAAATGCATCTTTCTTCAATAACGGTGTTAGAGGAGCTACTATTCTTCCATAGTTCCGAACAAACTTGTGGTAGTACCCTGCCAGACCTAAGAATCCTCGAATATTCTTTAGGGTTTTGGGAATCGACGAGTCCATCATGGATTTCATTTTTTTAGGGTCTACCTTGACACCTTCATGAGATATAATATGACCCAAATATTCTACCTCCTTTATCCCAAATAATCATTTGAGGTTTTTGCATACAGTTCTTTCTCGTTTAGTAGTTGTAGTACCCTGTCAACATGTTGAACATGTTTTTCCCAATACTTGTTATATATTAGTATATCATCAAAGAATACCGGCACAAATTTTCTAAGGAAAGGCTTGAAAATAGAAGTCATCAAACCTTGGAATGTGGAAGGTGCATTTGTTAAACCAAATGGCATGACCAGAAATTTATAGTGACCTTCATGAGTTATGAATGTTGTTTTGGGGATGTCTTCATCCTTCATTCGAATCTAATGATACCCGAAATGAAGATCGAACTTTGTGAAGACAAATGCTCCATGTAATTCGTCTAACAATTCATCAATGAAGGGAATGGGAAACTTATCTTTAATGGTGATCTTTTTGAGCTCTCTATAATCAGGATGAATACGCCATGATCCATCTAGTTTGGTTACCATTACCACTAGTGCAGAGTAAGAACTTTGGCTAGGACTAATTATGCCAGCCTCTAACATTTCAGCCACCATACACTCAATTTCACTATTTTGGCTATCGGGATATCGGTAAGGTCTGATGTTAGGAGGAACTGTTGGGGCCTGGAAAATCATAGGTAACAACAGTAGGGATTCTCCCTATTAAACGTTCCCAATTATCTCGTTATTGTTTGGTATGGGGAATCCATTCGATTTACGGTCTAGCTATCGTAGGTCAAGTAACGATTAAAGTGCTTTACCGGTTACGGCCTGGTCCACCGTGTATATTTTTTAGTTTTTTAATATTTAAGTATGATGTGAAAGTGCCTAACTAAATGTAGACGATAGAGATAACAAGGAGGGTCACAATGTGATGCGCAAGTTCTTACCTCTCGTCTTACCTCTCTCGCTTCTAAATCACAAAACATAAATAAAATAACTAAGACTCACTAACCTATCCATAGGGAGAAAAACTGTAATTAGTGGTGAGTAATGTATTGTATTGCATGCATAAAGAAAATCACAGATAGCTGTTAACATTTCTGAACACAAGAATATCAATAGAAAGATAAACAACAAGATAGCTTATTGTTAATTAAAACATTCATTACTCAATGTGGAAATTTCACAAAATAAACAGGAGCACATTCATAACATGAAATAATTCAATAGGTTAGAACGATGTCACAGTTCATGGAAACAAGCTGAAAAATAAATAGTTCATATCCAACCAGACCATAGCAAACATTTGAAACTCCACAAAACTCTCTCCAGTAGAAAAAATATAACTCTTTATTGTAAAATGAATTAGTTCTTCTTACAATAAACTTCCTCAAGATAATCTGGGAAAAGGTCCCACTACAATCTAAAACTCTCCTATACTTATACAAAAGCAAACACTCTTGGGTTGCCCCTCATTGTCTCTTGAGCTTCCCCAACCTTTATTTTCCAAAAATTTGTCCTGTAGCTTGTGCACAAAATTAATACAATATATTACATTTTTAATCAATATTCCAAAAACATTTTATGAGGAAGGCCCAACTTGCTCGTTGGTGAAATTTTTCCATGCATTAGCATCTGTTGCTATGCTTTCAAACCCAGAAGGCTCAAGGAATCGAATGTTAATCTTGTACTTGGCAGCTTGGGTCTTCACACCCTCTATTCTAGCAGGAATCAGGCGCAGCTGGTCCTCTAATAAGTGTATGTTCACGGCTGCATGTGCTACTGCATTTTTCAATATACATTCATCCAAGTCCTTGACCTGCTGGATTTCTTGTTCATCTTCTTTGTATCTATCTTGTAAATTCTTTAGAAACAGTTCATGCTCAGGTAGCACCTCCAATATCCTATCAGCGGAATTCTGACATAAATTGTATGTGAAGAGCACTCTCCTGCAAAATTCGGCACAAGCTATCTTTGTCTTCTTCATTGTTTTCTTGAATTCCTCTGCGACATTACTGGCGAATTCTATTAACTCATATTCTTGCTTCAATGTTTGTTCATATTTAACGGCTAGGTCTGCGGGAGATTCTTTATTGGTTTCTACCCAAACCATTCTTCCCTTTAGAATTTCCAATATATCCTGAGTCATATCCAGAAAATATGAAGTGGTATTTACAATCTCTTCCAGCTTGGTGTCTATCTGCAAAACTTTGCATCTTTCATCTTCTATCTGTATTTGTATCTGATGGATCCTTTTCCTAAGAATCAGAACATGCTCCTTTAAGGGTCGAATGTCAGCTTTTTGCTCCATAGCACTCTTTAGTGATGCGGTCAATGAATTTTTTTGTTCTTCTAAGGCTGTTATCTGCATCTGATATTGCTTCTCCTTTTCTTCTGCAGTAGCCTTCTCTATTTCCAGCTCAGTAACTTTGCTCTCCAACTTGTTCTTTTCTTCATTTAAATTTCCACATGATAGCTGAAGATTATCCCTTTCAGTATTTAAACTCTGATGCTCTAGCTGTAGCTTTTGTAACTCTGTCAAGGTAACTTGAGAACTCTTCTCTGTATCTTCTGCAGATATTGCTAAAGCATCCTTATCTTCTTGCAGAGTTTGTAATTCTGTCCTTGAAACCTTGACTTCACCAATCATGTCTTCATATTTTCTCTTTAGCTTCTGGCTTTCATCCCTTTCCTTTTTCAAGGTTTCCTCCAGCTGAGCTACAATCTTCCATGACTGCTCCAGATCAGTCATGAGCCTATCCATGTTGGCTTCAGTTGCTAAGGTTAAAGCTACCCCAGCTCTTGCTATCAACCATGGATCCTTATGAGTACCATGTACTACTATTTTGTCTGTCACCATCTTCCCTGGATTTCCTCCAGTATCTACCTTTTTCTCGATCCTCTTGACAATCCTTTTCTTCTCTTTGTCATAGAATATAGTATTAAAATCAGGTACTTCCTCCCCTTCGATAGGCATGAAAGGAATCAAATCAAATTTAGAAATTGAAACTTCTCCTAACATACTGCCAGAAAGGACAACATGCTCCAAGGGATCAAGATCGGAACATACTTGTGTAGCAACGAAAATATAACCGGTATCCAACCTATCTTGAAACTTTTTCCATTTGCTCGACCAAAAATCTTGTTAAGCATCAAGGCAATAAATTTGTAAGGACCTCGAAGAGTTGAGGTATCATATTCTCCCAAAGTTCTGGTTCTGAAATTCTTCCCTGGAATCATCATCCTCTTTACCATCTCTACCAGGTCCAGCCCTGCCTCCTTTATCCAACTTTCCGTTAGATAGACCTGTGGTGAGGGTAGATGGTATGCCATAGACATATAGATAGGGTTGTATGCAGCATAGCCTTACTTTGCAGTATTTTTTTAAATCATTTTTGTCACATCTGCCCTGGGCAGAATCCAACCTATTACTTCTGAGCAGGGAAACAATTCGGGCCACGTAGCCACTTTCATCAAAGCTAGATTTTCAATGTTAGCATAAATTTTCAGTTCTTCAAACCCACCATTAGGTATTTTCTGGTTTGAGATCATTCTGAAAATTTCTCCCCATTTGTAATCTGGTTCTACTCCAGTGGTGGCTTTGGTGTCTTCATAGATGAACTCTACCTTGGTTATTATTTCTACCTCAGGCTCCTCTTCAGCCACCTAAGCTTTCTTCTTTTATCTTTTTGGCATGTTGTTGTTATAGCAATCAACCTGTAACAGTCAAACAACATGCTTTTAGGCTAACTAACTCTAGCAAGTGCTATAGCAATAAATAAGAAAATATACAGATCTATCCACCTCTTCAACATGCATGTTGTTAAATTGGGTTAAACATAGTCTTTATGAATGAATGATTTAAAAGAAAACCCTATAATAATGTTGCTTCCTAAATCTGCCTAAGCTTCACTATCTTGAAACCCCAGTCTAGAAATTCTCCTTCAATTCATACAGGAATTTTTATCTACACCAAGCTTATTCCACTGCTAACACTCAACAATAAATCTCAAACTCAAATACCACTCTATTGAACTTCCTAAAACCCTATGCAAAAACCGCTTCGAAAAACCCCTAATCGGATGAGGGCCCTCCTGAATCCCAAGGAAAACAGAGCTAAAGGAAATAACTCTTCTTAACCTCCAGCCAACCATCAAAAGTCCAAGAATAGGGTGGTGCAGTTAGAGAAACGTATGTCTACACCATGCCCTACAACCCCGTGCAAGAAACGCTGTCACATACATAATGCTCGACAACAGACAGACTCAAACCCCCCACAGAGTGAGAACTCAACAATGGGATAAGCCCCTTAGTGATGTAAAATATTAATAGTAAAACGCAAGGGAGGAAAAACCCTAACCCCCTATGCAGTGAACCTAACCCTCACCCAATAAACAGTTCAAAATCAACCACAACACCCAAAGGAACAAAGCCACGGGTAAACCTACCTGTCAATAGTGATGCAAATGACTAGACAAGACGAAAAATCCACGGGTGCATAGCAAAGCGAACAATGTCTTGACAACTGTGTGTGCACAACTCCGAACGATTTAGACAATGCAATATGACAAGTCACAAGGAAAACGACAAATCATATGGAAACATATATATATATACCTATGACCGAGCGGGAAACCATCGGCGAACAAATAGTAAAACCATCGGAAAAATATGCTGGAGGTTATCCGCAATAGCGGGCGCGAAAAAGACTACAGACCCAGCATTACTCACTATTCTTAGATGTCAGAACCACTAATTACTATAATCGGAACCAAAAGTTGATAACCCTGCACAACGTCGGCTATGGATTATTCTACCATCCCGGGATTTACTTTGGGAACGGGTATCAGAGCTCAGCAATGTTAAGCTCTTCGGAGTCGACAAAGAAAACATGATGCTTTCAGATCTCTTTGGGACTAGCCCTCCACAATGCCGAGTGGGATAAACACTATGACTCCGGCCTTTCTGGTCAACCAACACGACAGCAGGAAAAAGTAATAATCGGATATTGGCAACGAAAAGGTGAAAGAAAAAAATAGTTCATCGGATAAGTCTAGTACTAAGGAGTCGGAACTTCAGAAAACAAAATCCGAGGATAAAGTAGAACTAACTCCGATGCATTGGCGAAGGATTCCAAAGGCACTCGGCAAGCTAGATGATTTTGTTTCCGCAACGTCAAAAGGATATACCACTACGCTTCCAAGATCGAAAGAATAGTTGACTAATCATCCGATACAGAAAAGTAAAAATAAAAACCAAGTTTTTAAAATAAATTTCTGAACTCATGGCAACTTTGGCAATAATAAAATACTCTTAGGCCAATTTGAAGGAAAACAAATAAAAGTGGGGCCCTAAAATTAAAAATTTTGGGAAAATAGTTGCAGCTGCAACAGGAACACTACCTGGAATTAAGTGGATAGCATGATCAAAGTTACCAATAGGTGGAAGACCTTTGGGAATATCTTCAAATACCTTGGAATGTGTATTAATGACCCTTTGGAGATCTGGGGAGATAGGGAACTTTGAGGTTTAAACATATAATGAGCATAATTGTGCAACTATACCTTGATGTCCCCTTTTTAACAAATTTGTCATACCATTAGAGCTTATCACCTTGCTTGGTTTTCCTTTGATACCATTTAGCTCATATTCTTTATCTTCCCATGATAATTTCATGAAAAGTTTTTTAAAATTAAAATCCATTGTTCCCAATGATTGTAACCATTGGACACCCAAGACAACATTAGCACCACCTATTGGGATATCAATCATTGTACTATTCAATACATATTCCCCCATAGCCATATTGATGTTATGGCATTTCCCTGAGCAATTTATAGTTCCTCCATCTGCAATCATTACTTTAAATTCTAGTGTTGGATAAACAAAGCAATTAAGAACTTTGGCTAATTTAAACTGAATGAAATTATGAGTACCACCAGAATCAATCAACACTGTTACCTTGTTATTTTTTATGTATCCTTCTATCTTGAGAGTTTGAGGAGTGCTAGTTCCATCCAATACATGACAAGATATAGTGGGAGTAATTTCTTCTGAAGTAGCCTCTTTTATTTCTTTTGAAGTTGCCTCTTCTTGAGATGCTTCCTCTTCTTCTGGTTCTTCCTCTTCACCATCTATGTAGAATAATTTCTTATCGTTTCACTTATGTCCCTTACTATACTTGTTGTCACAATTAATGCATAATCATTTTTCTCTTCTTTCATCTAGTTGTTGGGGTGTCAACCTTTGTGGTGGTTTAGAAGAAAGAAGATTATTTTCTCTATATGTGTTGGAGAAGGCCTTTCTAGTAGTCATTGCCATATTTTTATTTTCAACCTTCCTTGCTATCATGAAATCCTTCTCTAGAGTTGATGGCTCAAAGAGACGCACCTCATGTTGAATGTTATCTTTCAAGGTTCCAATAAAGAGATCTAACAAATTATCTTCTGAAATATTCTTCACTCTGAGACTTAGCTGCTGAAATTGCTTGATGTGATCTATAACTAAACCTTTTTGGTTGAGATTTACCAACTTACTGAAGGTCTTGTTATTTATATTCCCACAATGTGAAATCAATTATTCGATGAGTATAGACCAAGAGATAATAGACTTATTTTTATGGTCACGAATCCATTGGTAGCATACAAACTTATCAGGTTCTAAATACAAGGATGCAATAGTTACCTTTTGCATTGTGGGAACCTGGTGTAGATCAAAGAATTGCTCCATCTAAAAATTCCACGTGATTGGATCCTTTCAATCAAACTTTCTCATGTCAATCTTGGGGATAAAGGAGTTTCTTGGACCTGAATTGAACCCATGATGTTGTAGTGAATCATCAACTTTTGAGGACTCAAACTTCCTACTCTCCAATTGTTTTTCAATTTTCTCCAGACGTGGCTGAAATAAGTCATAATTTTCCTCCTTATCCTCTTCTTGAGTAGATAATTGAGGAATAAAGTTATGTTTGATATCCTTGATAAAATCCTTCAAGTCTTGAAGATCATCTTTACTAGCCATCCCTTTGAGATATTCTTTACTAGCCATCCCTTTGGGATCCTCTTTAGTAGCCATCTTCTTTTCCAATTTAGCAAAGTCACCAATTTTCACATTTCCTTTAATCATATATTCCAACTTGCACACTCTAAAAGAAATGTCTTCCATTTCCTCGTATGTCGGGGATGAATCCTCTCGGGGTTCAAGTAGAGTGTGATTCTTTCCACTTCCTTTTGGTGTAATTTTTAACAATCACACTCTAGGGTTTACCACAAAAATATCCTTCTAATAAAAGCTATTCAAATGAAAAATGGCGTACTTTTTTCAAAGCCTGATTGGAAGAGTGTTTTAGGGTAGACTTGTAACTGAGGTAAAATTTGAATTACAACTCCTCTGAGTCTGAAAATTTGGACTGTAGTACATTGATCTGTCCTCTTTCCAATGTTCCAAGTTTGACCTGATTTGGATGAGCCAACAAAATTTTATTGCGAATTTTCCAAAGCTTCTTATTTTTGTCCTATCCAGAAGAGCGCACTTGTACTGTATGTCACATGTCCAATGTTTTGTTTATGTATATGAAAATTCTACAAAAATTACCTTGGTCCATATTCTTTCATATTCAACTAGTCTCACTCCATTTGGATCTTGGATTCCTCTTATATGACCTTTTTCCCAAGAACACATGTTTTGGATTAGTTGTGGTACTAGTCAAAAACCCTAGATTCGTCCGCAATTATAACTGAAACTGTAATGGATCAGGATATGAATTTTGGACTGGAGATGCCTCGATCTTTGAATCCTTGTAGAAAAAATGTTGTAGCGAAAGTTCCAAGATGACTCGTTCTGTGGAATCCAGTCCCGAGGAAAGAGCTCTGATACCAAATGTTATGCAACAAAGTCCCAGATATAGCATAAAAAGAGAAGAAATAGACAATAAGAGAGTAATCCACGCCTAAAAAATGAATATCAAAGATAAATATCAATCCTCTTCGAGGGAGGAACCTCATTACACAATGTATTGAGTACACAAGACAAGATAAGATACTATGATGACTAAAATGAGAATATATCCTTCCTATATATAGGATATAAAGGTGTACAATAATGGGACTCATGAGATTGATAACATTCCAGAGGTAATAACAAACTATATTCTGAATTTCGGGAGCTCCAAGAAGTGAGGAGGGAGGAACCTATGGAGTTTTTAGCAGGTGATCGAAGCTTGGTATCTTTCAATGGTCCTAGAGGGGGGGATCCCTCTAACTTCCACCCTCCTGACCAAGGTAACTTGAATATTGGGGAAATCTCGATTAATTTAGTATCACGTGATATTTCTGGTCCTACTGGTATAGATCGTAAACCTGGTCCATGCTTCCCAAAAGCATAATCTATTCCATCCATGATAGTTAAGTATGCAAATATAAGGGAAAATATTTAGTTCATGAGAGATCACGCTTTTATTGGGAAATTCATTGGTTTGCAGCCATCAGAGAAAGCTTTGATTTGGTGGATTAACTCTACATGGAAACCTAAAGGTCATTATGATTTACATTTGGGATCAAAAGGTTTTTTTACTGTTTCCTTTATCAGTCAAGAATATCGGAAACGGATTATCGATGGTGGTCCATATTTCTATTACTCTGCGGTTCTTTTCCGTCGTCCTTGGAAAGAGAAATTTTGTCCAGAAAAGGAAGATATTAGAATCACCCTGGTTTGGATCAGGTTATATTCGCTCCTTCAGGAATATTGGGATGCTGAAATTCTAGAAGAACTAGGTAACTATTTAGGCTCCTTTATCAAAATTTCAGAGCAAACAAAATCTCAAATATATACCGCCTATACGCGTATCTGTATCTACATGGATCTATCCTTTATCAAAATTTTAGAGAAAACAAAATATCAAATATATACCGCCTATACTCGTATCTGTATCTACATGGATCTCTCCAAGGCACTCCTAGAGGCAATAAGGTTGCTCTGGGAGGATGAAGAAAGGCTCCAAAATTTGGACTACGAACAAGTTCCCTTTAGATGTCGTCGTTGCCACGAGTATGGCCACTTGTTTAGGGAATGTCCTCTAAATCATCCCAAAAAACTGGTTAATAAGGTATTTGATCCAGCGGATCCTGGTTTTTCCAAAGTGTCTTCTCGCAAATGAGGATATAAAAACAAGATCATCAAGACAGTGCCAAGAAAATGAATAGTTCTAATTCCTTTGAGATTTTGGGTGACCAGGCAGGGAAGTCTTTGGATTCGAGAAGTCCTGGGGTAATCCTTCCAAATCAAAGGTTGGTCAACCTTCGAGACTTTCCTCTATTCCAAATATTACCAAGGATCTTTATACTGAAAATTTGCAACAAGAAGCTAGATCAAAGGTTGAATCTATGGACACTTCCTTGCTATCAGATATTCTGGCTGAATATGAAGAGATGGATATCGGTGAATTAGATCTTGAAGGAATTGAGAAAGCCTGTTCAGATAAAGTTAAAGGTTATGTTCCTTAAGAACAGGTTAGTCTTTTAAAAGAGGCTATTCTTAAAGCTAAATTCTCAAGTTCTTTAGGTATTAATCCAGGTTCCTTTAAAGAAACTAAAAATTGTTAGTCTTTTAAAAGAGGCTATTCTTAAAGCTAAATTCTCAAGTTCTTTAGGTATTAATTCCGGTTCCTTTAAAGAAACTAAAAAATCAGGTGAAGACAGCCGCAAGAAACCTTGTCCTAAATCCAATAAACATAGAGTGGAGGATGTAGAGAGGTGGTTGGTTGACTCGAGTCAATACTCGATAATCAGAGCTGCTCTTGGTATATAACTTTGTTTTAATGAAACTCCTTTCCTGGAACACTCGAGGCATTAATAGCCTGAGAAAAATGAAAATTCTCTACCAGAAGATTAAGTAGACTAATCCTGCTATTGTCTTTTTACAAGAAACCAAATGTCAGGATAACTTTATTCAAGAGCGCAGGAGTAAAATATGGGCCCATTGTGAGAGTATGGGTATTGATTCAAAAGGCTTTTCTGGAGGCTTATGCATATTATGGGATCCGACTCGGGTTTCCCTTTCTGCTTTTCAAGTAACCCGTAATTCTATCTCTACTATTTTTAAGGTGGTTGGTTTTCCAAATTGAAGTTTACTTATGAATGTTTATTGTCCTCGGCATTTGAGTGATAAGCGTAGTTTTCTAAAAACCCTCTCCAATTTGAAAACCTGTATGCCTTCGGAAAATTGGGTGGTAGGAGGTGATTTTAATCTTATCACTTTCTTGGAGGAAAAAAAGGGTGGTAGGAATTGTTTAGAGGAAGAATGTAATCTTTTCTGCGAGACCATTGAATATCTGGGTCTCATAGATATTACTCCAGGGGCTGGGTGGTTTACCTGGAACAACAAAAGAACAGGGGATCGTCATATTGCTTCCAGACTCAATCGATTCCTAGTTTCTGAATCTATTATTAACTTAGGAAGTGATATCCATAGCTCGACCCTCTCTGGTCGAGGGTTCAATCACTGGCCGATCGAGCTCTTGTGGAGTGGTTTAGGGTCTCAATTCAAGAAACCTTTTCGTTTTGAGCAATTTCGGATGGCTAATCCCGAATTCGAAGAAAAGGTAAAAACCTGGTGGGCTAAAATGCAATCCGATCAGGTTTCTAATATGTGATCCTTCCAACAAAATCTAAAGGCTCTGAAATATAAAATCAAGAAGTGGAATAAGGAAAATTTTGGGAACTGTCAGATAATAACTCTCGAATTCGTATATTTCTACATAGAATGCCTTGATTTATACATCTATAGTGACTCTTGGGATCACACATCCGAGAGTCTCTTCATATTCCTACTATGTACAATAACGTATAATCTTGACGGATTATATTCCAACAATCCCCCCCTTAATTCGAAGGGGTGTTAGTAAGTCCGAGCATGTTTCTGAATCTCTCAAACTTTTCTTGTCCAAGCGCTTTGGTGAAGATGTCTGCAACTTGATCATTTGTGGAACAATGTCGAAGATGGACTGTCTTGGCCTCTACATGATGTCGAATCAAATGATACTTTGTGTTGATTTGTTTGGTTCGATCATGGAATCTAGGATTCTTAGCCAGCTTGATTGCAGAAGTATTGTCGATCAATAATGGAGTGGAGTTCTCTTGTTTTTCTTGCAAATCTTCAAATATCTTCCTGAGCCATACTATTTCTTTTGTTGCTTCAGCTGCAGCCACATATTCTGCTTCTGTTGTTGAATCTGTCGA